>JAAAKE020088177.1:0-21490 GCA_010014785.2 Anisolabis maritima | reverse complement strand
GGAATTAGATATAGGAGTAGTTAGCTAGCTAGAAATGAATATAAGAGGAGGAGTTGGTGTTAGGAAAAGTAACTTCACGGGGTGCCGATAGATGGCTACGGCTAGAGGTCGGCTGGGTTTGAGGTGTGTGTCTCCGTACACCAAAGTACTGCGGTTAAATAAACGGGGACTCCGGGAGATAGGCTTATATGGGTGGTTAAAACATACTTAATAATAATTTACAAGTTAAAATATATATACCTTTTCATCAACAAAACATGAAGAGATTAATAGAAATAGAAATTAAACAGAAATGAAATAAGACTAATCCCAGCTCTTATAACAGGACATGTGCTTTAAAATATCTTAAAATGATGGGCAGAAGTGAGAATGATATATATCGTCTCTGAAATCTGAAACGGCAGAAAATATCCTGTGTGAATTCACTATACTAATCCGGAGAAGGCAATAATAGAGCCAGAAGCCACTTCAAAGTATATCCTCACTTTCATAAAAGAAGTAGGACTATTCTAAGAACGACCAAGGGATATCTTAGGACCATCACTGATCAGTCAGTCTTTCTAGTACTATCTAATAAAATCCAACAAACATACAATACGTTAATTCAATTAGGGCGAATGTCTTATCATAATCTTCCAGTGTAGATTGGAGATCCCTGAACATTTGGTTTGCTAAATGCTCTCCTGCTATCACTTGTAGCTACTTTCTCTTATCATTGATATTTTTGTTTTGTTGTGTGAATACAATTGGTAAAAAATGGAATAATTCTCCAAGTTTAGATTGGATATCACCAGGAGACTCGACAGTAAATCCTTGTTCAACTTTGGTATTACATTCTTCTAGTTTTTCCACTAATAGAGATTAATTCTCAAGATGGCAGATATTAATGAAAGCTGAATTGGAACTCGAGTTGTATTGGAAAAATCTGCAACATTAAGCACTCTCGTTCCAATATGTATTTTGTTTTTAATTTAATTTAAAATTATATTTAATTTTTCGTCAAAAATACTAAATTCTATAATCATATCCTCTTGAATTTTGTTTTAAAAATTTAAAATACAAAAGAGATATTTTAGAGAATTAAAAATCCATTAAAACATCTTTATTTCTTTAATCTTAATTCAAAATGTAATAATCCATTTTATTTTAGGTTATAAGAAATAAGAAATTTAATCCTAAGCAAAAGGAAGGAAACCAACTTCATAAACAGATTATTAAGCTATGCCCATTCACTGCTCTTAAAGCCAATTGAGCAAACATCAAATAGATATATAAAATGCGGACTTTATAGTCATCTTATTCATCGATCCGTTAAATAATTATTATCTAAGGCCATTTCTAATTATTTCTTGGCTAAACAAATAAAAAGATGATAAATATTGAGAAATTGATTTTTTTAAACTTTTAGTTAATAGATTTGAAAATGAAAATAAAATTTGGTTCGGAACTCTCATATGCCTTTCTCTTTCTCCATTAAAAAAAAAAAATTTGTCTATTAAGAAACGTAAAAAAATAGAAAACACTTTAGCAACATCAAAAACTCCTTTAGGACGATTCATAAATTGGAATGAAATTCTTTCATAAAAATAGAGTCTTGGTTCTACAATCTAATTAAGAGCTTATTAACAAAAATGAAACATGCGAGAATTTTTCCTAGAGCTGAAGACAGATATGAACTATAAACTCAGCTCATCAAGAGTATTAAAATTTTGAGTTAATGATCTCATTAGCATGACTTTCTGATACCCGATCGCTTAGAAAAGTATGCCTGATTATATAGTCAGGTAATTGTGCAACGTTAAATGACGAAAAGTGCTATCATAATTTAATTTGCTTTATATAGAAGAAGATCAAAAAACCAGCACCTCTTAAGAGGTTAGAGGTTATCAACCTCTTATTGAGAAATTTGAATATGCTGGCCTATCGCCTTTTATTTTGTCAACATTAAAGGTGGGGGTAACAATTAGTGGAGAAGAGAAGAAACAAGAAACTGAAAAGGAATATCAGCCAGAGCCATATTAATATTCACATTCGATTGAAATTTACATCATATAACTCATTGGTTATTTATTAATGTTGAATGATTTTACTTTTAAATAGAGAGATAAAGGAGGAGGGGGGGGGGGGATGGATTAATTCTAAAACCATCTCTTTTAATCATTTTGCTTTATTGAAAATATATATTTTATTAAAAATGAAAATAAAATGGAAAAATGATTTTATTGAAATATAAATAATCATTGATATGGCTTTTGGCTGAAAATCAAATAAATGAAAAAAAAAATATATTTTACTATCCTATACCATGATAATTGTTGTTTAATCCTATAGAAAAGACAAATTAGTAATTATGGAATTAAATTCAGCTCAAAGAAGCAATTTTGATCTGAGAGTGAGTCCATAAAAGCGATGGGGCTTGAACGACTGGGTTAACAAAAATTTTTAAACAAAAACCAAATTTTTAGCAGTTTAAGCAACTCCGACACTGGTCTCGCTTCTTGTAGTGCTTCGCTTCCCGTCCTGAGCGACAAAAATTTATTTATATTATATTGGCGACCAATTAATATTAAATAAAGACTAAAAGAACTTCGATCCTCAAAAAGACAAAAATAAAAATAATGGCAATTCATTTGAAGATCAAACCTGTCAAATCAAAATATCCCTATAATTATAAATTTAGCTATACATACCTATATTTATTATTTTGAACAACTTTTGTTTGAAAAAAATTTTATATCTTTTACCGTTTCTAATTAAGCGATCTTAATAGATAATGGATACAAAAATGATCATGAGTTGAACAATTTTGAATAGGGATATTAATACCGTAATAGTTTTATGATTTTTCACGTTTGAACTTCACAGAGCTGCAACTTCGGTTGAGTCAATTTTTGATTTGATGTTATAAGTTTTGATCAAAACGAGAATGGTGTGAAAGGAACGCATTAGGGTTAAAAATTTTTTAAAATTCAAAATTAAAATATGTAGTTTCTTTGTAAACCTATCTCCTTTAATCAGATTCCAGCTATCATCAAATAGGTCTTTCTTTATTTAATGAATATTTGAGAACCACATTTCTTTTTTTCATTTATCGATAAAAATATTATTTTCAATATTTTTTATACATATTCAGAATATAACCCGAAATTTGACTTTCTATAATTTTTTTTTTCTTTTGAGAATTAAATGACTTTCCAAAATGATTGGAAAAGTTTGAATTTTTATACCTCTTTAACCACTTTGGAGATAATCCAATTTTCAATAAATTTAAACGTTAAAAACTTAGTCGATTTTTTCCAATTCTCTACAAAAGATTAAATATATAATCAACCCTCTCGGGGGATCATCATGAGAAGAAAGAATAAAGTTGTTTGAGAAAAAAATAATAAAATTGTCAACAAGTAATTTTTTATAATCTCTCTTCAGTTTTTAACATCTTATTATTTCCAAACAAGGGGAGGTTTTGTTTAGATTTCTCAATCGATTTTTTCCTGACATTATCTTATGCAAGAGATAATCCCATCAGAGGAAGAAAGAGGAGGAGAACATTTTTTCTTTTTTTTTCTTTCTTTCCTATTCCTCCTAACCCTAAACGTTTAGGAAAACAGCCGCTACAAGTGACACATCTCTTCGTTTAAAATTCATGAGGTGTGGCAATGTCAACGCGTTATTCGGATATGGCGAAAGCCTCGAGTGAAAAAAAAAAGAAAAGAAAAAGAGGATAGAGAGAGAGAAAGAGAAGAAAGAACAAACCGTCGAGGAATAAAAATAGAGTCGAATTAGAGTTTATTAAACACAAAATAAAATTCATTCCTCTTCCTTTACATACCGACGTGTATGTGTTTTAGATTTTTTGTTAAAAATAAATTCCAAAATAACTGATACTATGATCTAGTCAAATATCCAAACCAAGAGTTTGTGCGCAAATGTAAAATGGATCATCATCTCATTACTCCAAGTGTAGCCCTTTTATTCTTTTGATGGTATGTTCTTCTTTTTTTAGGTATTTATTATTTAAGGGAGAGGGAGTAAGGGGCAGAGGGTTAGCTCACATACTCTTCCGCGTCAGGTTCAGATCTCGTCATTAAAAAAATAAATTATTTCCATAAATTCCATATTCCTGAACCTCAACCATTGATAACAGAATCTGCAAAAGAACCAATTCATAAAAAAAAAAAAACTATCAACCTATCCCAATTCTAGTATTTTTTCAATTCATTAAAGATCTTTTTATTCATGGAAGAATATAGATAAAGTTGTTTGTAGAGCATCACTTTGCCCATAAAAGGAAGGGATAGAAAAAGTGAGAGCAGTATAGAAAGGTAGGTATTGCAAACACAGAGATAGAGATGAGAGTTAAATGAAAATGGGTATTTAAATATAAATATTTAATGGAGCAAAAATAACAAAGGTAAAAATAAAAATATACAAATAAATTCAAGAATATAAATAATTTTATTTTCGATTTCGACGAATATGTTTTAAAATTTTATTTTTAAAGCTTTCAGTGTATTTCTCTACATCTAGCGAAATGTGAACTGAACGGGAAAATTTTGGATTGGGAGACTAACATCGGAGAAAAAAGGAAATCGTTTGGCCTTGAGCCAAAAAATTTAGGAATAAAAAAATTAAAAATTCTTTGGTTCATTATAGAAGCTTAGAATTATGAGATTCTTAATAATAAACTCCTAACGTCTTTGAGTATTGGAAGCTCTTCAAAATGGAATTGATGGAATTTATTCATTGAAAGGAGTAGGCTATTAACTTGTGCTAGTGAGTGGATATTTTGACCAAAGAATTTAGCTGAATATTGCAGGGAACGAATAAAAAAAGATTAGATGGTCGACTAACTTTGAGGTGTCTGAACCAATCCACCTCAGGCTAATAAACAAGTTCGATTGTTTTTTTTTATTGTAATCCTAGTGAAAAATTTAAAACCTTTATTGATACTTAAAAAAACACTTGCAGCATCAAAAAGAACGATTGACTACAGTTCAAAATGAAGTTTGAAGTTTAATGAAATATATACAAGAAAAGGGAGAGTGAGTGAGGAATTTTTTCTCTCTCACACTGTTAGAGATAGAGGATGTGAAAATTTGATAACGACTACGACATGAGAGAGGGAATGTTCCAGCTCCAGTTGCAGCATCCCTTTTTTCCTCTCGTTCTCTCTCTCTCTCTCTCTTGGGTTGGAATCGCCGAAGGCTCTCTGAAATATTCATGCCACTGGCTGGCTGCCTGGCCCTCTCAACTCAACTCGACTTTTTCCCTCTCTGCACAAACAACTTTAGTATTCAAATAATCCCTTCTAATTCCATTTATTTAAATAATTCCTCTTTGATATATAAAAATAAAATTATTACCATAATTATTTAAAAAAAAAAAGGAAAAGAAGTGGAGGAATGCAAATAATGGATTTGCCTTGATTTAAAATGGAAGAAATTTATTTATTAAAGTGCCAGTTGATTTTGATTGGAATTTACTATTGGTATTTTAAAATGAATTTTTATAGCGACATCTAGAAATATTTGAGAAATTTTTTTGTTTTTTATTGACTCCCTTAAATGATTTTCATGTGGTCAAATTTGTAGAATTTATATCCTCAAAGCAATTGCATGAAGAATGCCTTGTCCCTTGGAGCAGAGCTAGAGGTCTGGCTTCACATACCAAAGGTCAGTGGTTCGTTTCCCGTCCTGAGCGACAAAAATTGCATGAAAAATAGAAGATATCGATAGCATAATTTTCTTTTTTCTTTGATCTTTTCAAGTTTTTTTTTTTCGGTATTTGAATCCATATATATTGCATTCAAAAGGAAGTTTTTTTCGCTCAGGACGTGATCATGAGCTTTCAGGTCCTCCCTTCCCGTTAAATGTCAGGCTCTGTGACGGGTCGATATGCTTCTGTGCCGCATCTATTACTAACTCGAAATTCAGAAATAAAACTAAAAAAGAAGACTTGCTAGGCTCTCTAAGTTTATAAAAGAAAAGGAGGAAGTCAAGTAAACTTCCTTCCAGACTGGAGCTTACTATTTCACTATTTAACCAAAAATATAATTTAGTTGGAAAAAATAAAAGTTAATATAATAATGAAGTTTTTTTTATCATTTCCCACTTTATTATTAAAATAAAATAAATATTTATATTAGATTTTTTTCTACTGATATAGGATATGTTTATAAAGTTTAATTTTCAAATGAAATATAATATTATATATCCAAAATGGATATATATATATATATATATATATATATATATAACATGAAATATTTGGACAGCTGCTAGTTCAAATATTTCAAATAGATCATATCTCAAGGGGAAGTTCAGACAAATGGACTAAATAAAATAAATCAAAACTGAGTTCAGAATCATTTTCATATGTTAAGCGTTGATTTAATTATCATCACTTAGTAACTTTCTCTTGGTTTCTTTTAAATAATAATCGATTTATATTTTATCTAACAATCAAATTCATATTTCACATTTTTATATCATGGTGCTTCCTTTCTTTATATTTTTATTAAATAATTTTATTTCGGTTGACTTTCCAAAAAAATGCGGCATATTTAGATATTCACTACTTACATTTGGACTTTTTGCACATTGATTAGCGCTCAAACTACCCATATTCCTGCAAGATCTTAAAAATTGGTTGAGTCGGTTGAATACTCCATATGCTTGATAATCGAGAGATTCTCTTCCTAGTCATAGTATCGCGGATTAATTAATTAATTGTATTTCTCTGTAAAGTAACTCTCTTACTGTTATTATAGAATAAATTCCTGTTACCTCTCTCACGTTCTTCCATAATAAGTTTGTGTATTTAAATTCAGAAATCTGCCTCTTCCTCGGAAGATTAACCAAAAGATCTTGTAATCTTCTAACGATTCTATATACCCGTATACACGTATACAATTCTATATACCCGTATATACTGGATAAAAATGTATATATTCGTTTTAAAATGGACCAAAAGAGACTGGTGTTCCTCTTAATGACCTCCTTCTAAAATTAGACTACCTAGAAAAGAAAGGCAAAGAAAGAATAGTTGCAATGAGGGTACTTGTTTAACTATCATGAAAATAGAAATGTAATTATTACTATTAGAATACAATTTTAGAAAGAAAAATTAAGTAAAAATAGAAAATTACTTGCTGATTTTTTCTTACTATTCCAATCCAATTTTAAACACTTATTTTTATCTCTCTGGTACTTAAAAATAAATGTATGATATTACTTTATTGATAAAGATAATGAAAATTTGAAAATATTTGTATTAAGATCCAAAGAGCATAAATGTAAAATAAAAAATCTGGTGTGAAAACGCACTTCCCTTAGGTAAGAGAAAGTTGTGTCATGTGTTTTTACTCCAGATTTTTTTTGTCGGGCCCACCCAGTTAGCTGGTTCACAATTTTATATTATTACCTTTCATTTTTAGAGATTTATCGTTTGTGTGTATTCATCAAATATCAATATTATAAAAAATTAAATTAATTAAATTGGCAATTTTATCTCGTTTATTAATAAACATAGGAATTATAAATATTTACCCCTTCTCCCCCCCCCTCCCTCGCACGTGAGTGGCGGAGAGGATAAAGATATTGACATTATCAGTAATGATAAGTTTAAAAGCCAAGGGGTGAGGGTTCGGAGCCCAGGCAGTCCAATTTCAATTTATTTATATCATTTGGTTAACAATTGGTGTAAATAAATATGTCAGGATAATTGTATTGGAAATAAATATATTGTTTAATATCTATATGGCCTCAAATGCCGAAAAGACAAAAAATTAATTTATATTTTATTACCATGGCAGCGAGTTGTCCTATCTTCTCTATGGGATACTTAAAATCCAAAATTGAAGGCTCTACACTATTTTGAGGTAGAACCTGATTATTACATATTAAAGATTATCCTGTTTATTATATGTATAGACAATTTAATCAAAATTGATCAAGCGAGTTTAGAGAAAATTGAAAAAACTAAAAAAGTACATCAGTAATGTATTAGTCCTCTTTAGCCGATTTTATTCAAAAGCTTCGAGGCGCAATCGTCACAGGAACTTAGCCTAAATATAAAATTTAGGCGTCGAGCCTCTTTTCGTATTTGAGAAATCCTCTTCACATACACACTCCCAGAGAGATCATTTTACGAGACTCATTTTTATTTAGGCCTCTGAGACCTTAAAACGTGTATTTCCCTTCCCAAAATTAATTTTTTTGAAATCTCAATACTTTCTTACTATATATAAATAAGTAAGAGAAAGTATAAAGTCTAAATTGTGGCCAGCATCATATTATCACTCATACCTACTCGTACTATTAAAAATTGAGATACACTGAAATGTTTTTGGTAACACTTGAGCAAATGGTTGCATTAAGGGTTGACCAATTGGAGATTTTGAAGGGTGATATATAGATTTGTAGGCTAAATGAAGATATATAATCGGTGAATCAATGTCAAATTTTAACCTAAGAGAACAAAAATAGCACAAACTTAGAAAGAATACAAAAAATATTAATTTATATTAGATTTTTTTTGTAGCCGGGATTTTTAATTTTGCTGGATACGTAACAATACAGTGTATCTACAATTATTACCCCAGGGATATATTGTAGCTTTATTTTGCTGTTTAAACTCCCCTTGGAGTTCAAGACTAAGCCAATTTTTTTCCTTTTTTTTTCTCTCCTCTGCTTTTTTCCCCCACTTTAAACTTAGTTTTTTTTGTCTTTGACAACTGAAACCATATTGACTTCCAACAATAACAATTATATTATTTTTGATAGATATTATTTATATCGATTGGTATCCAAATGATTTAAATTTATTCATGCCTGATGAAGACCGGCCGAAACTTCTTCCTTCGATAAAAGACATTAAGTATGTCATACTAAATAAAGATTTTTTTTATTTAACTTAAATTTATACACTTTTTATTATACTTTATTAAAATCTATATTTTATTCAAGTTGCCATAGTATTAAATATTTTTTGAAAATAGACATCAAAACGGTGATTTCCTTTGAAAATTTTCTATTAATAAGATATTATTAATTAAGAATTATCAAGAAAAATCTTCTTTGAAATATTTTCCAGTAAATTTATTATAGCTCTAGGATACATAAATCACCTTTGATTACCTTTTATACTCGATAGTATGTATATATTTTTTCCAAGGATGATTAGTCACAAGTTTTTTTTTTTTTTTTTTTATTCCTTTAAATTGCGCCTTTGACTTGATCAACCGAGGTATAAAATCACTTTGATTTAATCAATATAAAGTTCTGCCCCATGTCGTTTAATTAAACTAAATATTTTAGATAATCCTCTCTCTCTCTCTCTCTCTGCCTTTCTCTCTTTCTCATCAAAGCAATCTTTTTAGGTCTCGTTTAATCTTTTTAGTTTCTAAAAATAATTTACAAGTGTTAAAAAAAATTATTTTAATTTAACTCAGAAGAAATGGAAAAAAATTCTGAAACCATTTATTTTTAATATTTTATTTGAGAATGTATTTTATATTTTAATTATTTATGGATTAGTATTATTTTTACTCAAATGTCAGAAAGGTTTATTTAAACGTTGCTTATAGCGAAAATTCTTCATATTTTTCAAAATCAGCTGTTTTTTTTTTTTTTTTTTAATATATATAACTTAATATATGCTTATAATTAAATTTGAAATAATTTATATGTAAGTAGCATTTCTGATGTATTATAAATAACGGATAGATTAAAATTTTAAGATAATTTAAACAAGATGAAAAATGCTAAGTTTATGTTTAAAATTTTACCGTCCTAGGATTTCTAGTTTAGCCCTTATTTTAGGTAGAGGCACATACACGGTACAAAACTAATTTAAAAATTCTGGAGTGACTAAATCAAACCAAATCACACAACTTTCTCTTACCTAAGACAAGGAAAGTTGTCACACTAGATTTTTTGCTACGGGGTGTTAGTTTAAGAGAAAATCACAAAAAACGTAAAAAAAAAAATACTAGAGGGATAATGGTTAATTCTTTTCAAAGATCATCTAATAAGTATTTGTTTTATGAATTTTAAACAAAATCGTTAGAGCGAATTTTGAGAAAATTGAAAAAAAATTTCTAAAAAAGTACATTAGTAAAGTACTAGTACTCGTTTTATTGAAAGTGTAAGCGATGAGGGTACCTAGCTAAAAATAAGTTTGTCTTGATTGTTTTTTCGTTTTTAAGAAATCTTGTTCACAGACACACAGACTGACCATTTAACGAGATCCATTTTTTTAGTCCCAAGGGACCTGAAAACGTGTATTCCGTTGAAATTTAGACATCGAAATTTTTTTTTTTTTGCGATCGATTATTATATATATTACATACATAGGTACGAGAAAGTAAAAATATATAGAATAATATGAAATAAATGTCAATGTTCCAAGATAGATTTTTTGGCAATTATTAAAAAGATAATATATATAAGAAAATGTTCCACTATTTTTTCTTCTATATCTAAATTACTATTATAGTAGGATATCTCTATGAAACTGGGCCATTTCGGTTTCCTCTATTTTAGTATGCCCATAATATGCTTATATGCTTGTATTGTATGATATATGAACATAATGCTCGCATTAAGTAATCAGTGTTCTCAGTGCAGTTAACCTAACCACGTGATTAGCAACACTCTAAACAAGAATTATGAAATGAAATATCATCTTTAGCTCATATATGGCTTTAATGGTTTCTTTTTTGTTATTAGAGATCTTTTGATAAAGAATATATAGGTGAATTATCAAGCAGCCCTAGAGGGCATCTTTCAGCTGGAGCAAATGAGAAAAATGGAAAGACAATTTGAGCTATGAAAACTTAGTTTTTGCATTTTTGGACTACTGGAGTTACATATTTATATTTTTCGAAAAAGATGAATTGTTGTTGGACTGTAGTCAACCCAAATAACCAACTCATTATAGATGTTTCGATTAATTGCTCCAGAGAGAGAACGGATTTGTAAATTTCTAGGGCAATTGAACATCTGAGCTCGAGAGCAATCCATTTGTGAGTTTGTCCACTGGGTTGCCTATCTTCCAGCAAACAAACAAACTACAATTCATGGCAGTTATTTATTTCTTAATAAACAATCTCTTTTTTTTACTAATTTATTTGTTATTCCTTGTTGGTTACAGATTATGGCCGTCCTATGCGAGTGCACATAACAATCTGGGGACGTTAATGGCAGACAGTGAAGAAGCGGAAGCTCATTTTCTGGCTGCCATACGTTTCTCCCCACATCATGTTAACGCACACTACAACCTTGGACAAGTATACAGGTAACTACGTTCACCTATTCACCCTTTTATTTATATTTTGTGCTCTTTTGTATATTTATTTTTTTGTGCTTAAAACTTCCTTTATTTTTTGCAAAAGGATTTTATCATGTAAATGAGCAAAATACTTTGGAACTTGCCTGTTTAATCGGCTTCTATTTATTGTCTGATAATAGTTTTGTATTACAGAAATGTTGGTCAATTATATGGAAAATATTAACAAGAGAGAGAGAGAGAGGAGCATTGATGATACTAAAGCCCCTTGTAATTAAAGAGAAATATTTGTCCATCTTTGGACATTATCAAAGAGGTCATTTAAAAATAAATGTCCTAAAATTCGCCCCTTTTGGATGTGAGGCGGGGGTGAAGGAGTTTCGCCATTTGTTAATTAAATCTCTTTCTCTCCGGAACAAACACAAACACTTCTGGTTTGTTTCCCCTCAACTAAACAATTCACTTATTTTGAGTTGAGAGACTCTTTGATTTAAAAGGAGGATGAGAGTGGAGAGAACAATAAAAACACTTTAGAAATAAAATTGAGTTATTTGACTTAATAAATTCTAAGCAACAAAAATAACAAGGACATTAAGATCTCCTCCATCTTAATTTTTAATATTTCATTTGTTTTTGTTTTTTTTTTTTTTTTAATTACATCCGCAATTTATAAATCAAATCACATTTGATTCCAATTTGTAAAAAAAAAGTTAGAAACAAAAGAGTCTACTTTGAATCTTATTAATCGCTTTCCATTTCTTTTCTCATTCAAGATTTCATTCAATGAGAAAAATAATAATAGTCCATAAAATTAGTATTTGTCTAAAATAAGCTTTAAAATAAATTTTTTTTTGTCAGGAAAAGCATAAAAATTCTCAAATCTAAAAAAAAATATGGTGTGAAAAGAGCATCACCAATTTTCTCTTTCCAAAAAAGCAATGTGAGGTGCTGTCATACCAGATTTTTTTAGTATTGAGGGTTTTTATGCTTTTCCTCATTAAAAAAAATTTTTTATTTTTTATGTTGACATATATATTTTCTTTGAAATAAATTTTTTAATTATTTTTATCCATTAGCCCTTCGTTCTTTTTTTATATAAACCCCTCGATTAATTGTTCCAGTTTTATATTTTGGTATTTATTAGAAGTGAGAAACCAAAGGCCACGCAGGTCTTTATCCATTCTCTTAAACTTTGTCTATATTTATTTAAAATGATAACCAATATAATTTAAATAAATTTTATTGCTCAGGAAAGACAAGATCATGAAGGAAGAGCTTTACCTCTCCCATTCTTTAATTTATCAATGATAATTTTAATTAAAAAAATTTTCTGATTACTTGCTGATAAAAGAAAGGATATTAAATATTTAAAAAAATAAATTCAACTTTTTTTTTAAATTTATTAAAGGCTATTATAAAACATTGTTTTAATTTTTTTTGTTTAATTTCTTAAGTAAACATAAGATTAAGGTAATTACTAAAAGGGAGAATGAGGTGAGAGAGACAGAGAGAGAGAGAGAGATAGAGAGTTTAATGCCACTCCTGAACAAAAGCCTGCTTGGCCACAAGCAAGCAAGTGGGGAGAGGAACCCTTTGACTATATGTATGTGAGTGTAGAAAGAAGAATCTCTCTCTTTCTCTCTCCACAAGGGACATAATCAAAGTTTAGTTGTGCTCACCTCCTTCCCTATACAACATTCACAACAACAGATAGAATTAACTTTGATGTGGCCGTTGAGGATGAGAGAAGATTGTGGACGAAGGAGCAGCCTGGAATATGCTTACTGCCCAGGAGCCTCTCGAGGGCTTCCTTGCTTCTTGCTCCTTAATTAGGATTAGAAAAGAAAGACCTCCTATTCTCTAAATACTCTCTCTCTGTCTCTTGGTCGTTAATTAACAGTATTTAATCCATTGGCTCTTAAAATAAGTGGAATGATCACTGAGGGAAAAATCGCCAAGGAATTTTACAATTTACCTGGGTGATATTTCGATTGATATAAAATTAAATAGAAACTATAAAAGAGAAATAGATTAAAAATAATATATATTTTGTCTTTCGGTATCGGATCATTGTAACATATTTGATAAATATGAACATAATTTAAATAATTTCAGAAGGGGAAGTGCACTATAAAGCAAGGGCTCTAGGAGACAGGCTAAAAAATATTTATTTTATTTATTTATTTATAATTCAGCTGCCGGAGTCTCCACATTATAAATATCGATGGCTACCGGATGATGACGTTCTACTCTCTTCTTGCATCTGAGGATTACCTATCCTAGGGTCAACAGTGTTTGGCCATCCTTAATGACAACAATCTTAGTGGCTCTTCTCTCCCTCTCGTCACAGGTTTTTTTTTTTTTTTAATAACGACTGATAGGACTTTGTTTGAAATAGTGGATTTTCAAACAACGCCCCATAGATTGTGGATCTCGAGTTGTTATTAATTAAGGCCTATCACTGTTGACCCCAGGAACAAGAAAGAAGAACGACATCCGATAGCCATCGATACTGATTTTTAACGTATCGTTTAAGATAAGACATTTTTGCATAATGAGTATGCATTTGGTTGAGCATAATTCACGCCCCCTGGACTCGAACCGTTTTTACGGCGGACATGCTTTATGGCATTTGAAGCTAGTCAGTCTCCATCCATATTTACTTGTATTTGTTTTAAATAGGACCCAATATAATTTAAATAAATTTTATCGCTTTGGAACGTGAAGCGAAATCTCTACCTCAGTCCTAAGGTAAATAAACAATTTTTTATTTAGTCTTTTCTGCACCTTTGGCTATAGATTTTAAACGATATCCAGATAAAAATTAATTACGATCCTTAAAAAAATATGCCTAGATAATACATATTGCAATAAATATATAATACATCTTTCGTTTAAAAGTTTATATGGCCCAAGATACAGAAGAGACAAAAAGAAATTGCGATCCAATTAACCAGGCAAAAAAATATTTATTAAAAATTAAATCCAAAGAATATTAAACACCAACAATCGCAGAAGTAATAAATATGTAAACTATATATTATATAGCCTAAATAGTACCATTTTGGAAAAAGATTAAAAATTTTTTCCTATATATCAAATAGTAATTTTATATTACATAATCCATGAAATTGTACAACGTTTCATGCTCATTTTTGAAATTGTCTAGTTAGACCAACCTAATTACTTTTTTGTCTTTGGGACACAATTTGGGCGCTAGTGTCGTTTTGTTCTGTTGTTGAGTTGCTAGCTGGTAGATTTTACGAATCATTCCGTTAAATTGTTAAATTGTCCGGTTTTTGTTACAAAAAAAAATTGATAATAAAATTATATATAATTATATGTATCACATAATATGATGGCTTGGGTCTTTTTTTAAGTTTTGTTTTACTTTTTCATTTCATACCTATGATTAATTAATCCAGCCGAGAGCATGCTGTTTAGCTAGTGGATTTTAATAAAATCGTGATGTCAAAAAACCAAAAAAATGTAAATAAATAAATTATTGTGCTGGAAGGGAGCCAAAGAAACAACAAACAAATTTTCACAATAATAGAGATGCCTTACTGACTTTAAATTAAGTTGATTGTCCTAATCAGGCTTAATATTTGGCTTGAGGTGACTTTCGTTTTCGCCTTGGCATATTTCCCGCCGTAATTCTTCCTTTTCGTTTGTATAATAATAACCTCACCCTCACCCCTCCTCTTCCTTTAGGTGAAATATTATTAAATTCAAGGAATTTTAGGCTTTGTTATATACACACGCACACACGCATATTTGTGATAATGGAGGCTTAAATAGAACTATAATCTCTATCAGTGGTGATAATTAAATTCTGTAGGAAGGCGTTTAATATTCTGAGGACATAATTCACTGTATTTTTTAAGAGACGTTAGTAGAGTGATTATTATGTAAAATTTTAAGGGGCTTTTATGATCCTTTTATGGCTTTATTAATTCATTCAGAATAAAAAGATTCAATTTTTTTAATTAAGAATTAGTTTCGAATATCCGCATATGTGATATTTCATCTATGGTCTTTAATTTCCTTTCACGGGGTCATTTTTTCTTAGTCCTGCCTAGATTTACTACGTTCACACGAACTTATAATTAAAATTTTAGTGCTAGTAGCTAGGCTGAATTCGTTTGTCCTGTGGTAACGATATTTTTCCCCCAGATCAAATATTTTTGTAATAGTTATAATATAATTTGTCTGGCTTGATAAAAATTTTGCTATCACCTGAACTAGAATGAAAATTTGTACTTTTATTACTTTGTCTCTTTTAACTAAAGAGATATAGTATTTGTGACCTTTTTTTTAATAGAATTTATTAGGAAGAAGAGACTCGAGTTTGTAAGAAAAAGATTCAATAAATTCGAACATTGAGTTAATTTATTATAGCTTCTTTAGTTAAAAATTTTGAAACTGAATTATTTTGATCCTGATAGTATTTCTACGACAGAGAGAGAGAGAAAGTATTATATAAAAAAAAAAACCAAATGTCATTTGCTCTGATTATAATTAAACGGATTTAAAAAAAAATGATAAAAAATGGTTTGAAATGGGTTGTTTTCTTTTAATTAGCCCCCACTCTCTCTTTTGCTGGTGGTCCAGGGACTCCGGGAAAGCAAATAGGGGCAGCATCCCTTTTAAAGGCTCGCTTAATCCCGGCTGGTGGGTCTAAACAGAGAGAGAGGCAGAATGTAACCCATGAACCCGTGGGTTCCAAATCAGCTGCTCAACCAAATTGATCGTTATTTAATCCTCCATCCCTCTCCCTCACTATTTTCAGCAAACAAACACACATACACACATATAGGGGTGCTTCTGTTACTGTTACTGCTGCTGCTCTTGAAACCAAAAACCCATTTTATTCTATTTTCCAATTTAAAAGATTTTCTATTACCATCATTTGTTTACTTAGTAAGTGATTCAATAATATTATATATATATATAGGCCTATACATTTATAAATATATTAGCTAAATAAAATTTTCTAAAATTTTTTTCGCCTTTTGAAATGGAAACCTTCTAATTCTAAGTTCTATTCAGGTGGTCAAAAATTTAATAATTATGTGCCATCAATTATCTTTTAAATGTCATTAAATAAATGAAATCTTCGTCTAAAAACAAAGAAATAGTCATACCCGATTTTTTGCCTTGCGTGCTCTTGGTAGGCCGTTCATAATTTTATATTAGATTTTATTTTTAGAGATTTTTCGTTTGTGTGTGTTAATCAGTTATCAATATTATATTATTAGTTAAATATTTATTAAGCATTTTTTTTACTTTATTTTATGTATACATGAGATACATTAAAATAATTCAATTTGTGCGTTGACTTCAAGCAATGCAAACTTCCAATTCAATACAATTCCAGAGTATTTAAAATAACTTTTGCTATTTAATATAAAATAGTTTTCTATTGTAAAACAATTTGAAAAAATCTCATTACCAATATATAATATTAAATTTAAGAAAAAATAGTAAAAATGATAAATTAAAAAATTGAAAGAATAGTATAAGTAAATTTTTTAAGATTAAAATCCGTGATAATTATTCAAAATAATTAATAGTTGATAATAAATTCATTTGTGTGATTATAAATTTTGCTTTTAAATTTGTTAAATAGTCCTAATACATATTTGGCCAAATCCTCTAAGTCTAAACCCACTCTTATTATTCTATTATTTATACCATAAAGTGGATTGGCAATAGCTCTGACCGTTGCGTTTGTACGAAAGTTACCTTGTATATTTCGGGATTTGAGATCAAAAACAAATCTTTTTGACGGCCAAATGTTGATGCAATATTGAATGTATGCTGATCCCATTAATGCCCAAGGTACCTCAATATCACGATAAGTCACATGACGATCTTGCAGTATCAGTTCACGTACAGCATCAATGTTTTCCGGAACAACAACCGATTTTGGACGACCTTCACGAAATTCGTCCTTAACCAATTGAAGTCGGCAAACCCTCGATAAACAGTAGTCCTTGATAGTGCTTCATCGCCAAAAGTCCAACCAAGTTCATTGATGCATTTTTGTTGGGTTAATCCATGTCTAAAGTTGTAAAATTTTTCTTTTTTTATCCTCTTTCAAAATAATAATAATAATAATAATAAAATAATCGTTCGAAAATGTTCCCGATTTAATTCCATTTTTAGCCGAGATGATTTCAAGTTAATGTTAAAAACTACCCAAATAGCACTCGTATGTCAATACGTTCTGAGTACGTACACCATCAAAAATGTCAAACTTTACGATAGAAGCGTCAGTAGCACTAGTTTAGCGCATTCCCGAAATATAAAAGGCAAGTCTCGTTTTATTTAGAGAAGATTGATCTTTGATTTTGCGACGGGTCCCAATTATTAATACATCTTAATGATTTCTAATTTATTAGAGCAGCCATTTAAATCAAAATCATTTGTGTATTTAGGAATAATTCACAAAAAAAAATCTAAAAACTTACAAGAGTAAAGTGGGCCGTAAGCAATTTTGGGGGATAAGGTTTAATACTTTTCAAAGATCATTTAATAAATGATTGATTTATAAATTTTAATTAAAATCTTTAGAGCAAATTTTGAGAAAATCAAAAAATCTAAAAAAGTACATCACTCAAGAACTAGTTCTCTTTGACTAATGTTATTCAAAAGTTTGCGACGTTGGCACTTAGGTAAAATATAAAATTTCAGCCTCAAACGTATTTTCGTTTTTGAGATATCTTGTTCATATATAGACAGACAGATAGATCATTTTGCGAGATCTATGTTTTTATACTCAGGGGACCTCAAGTTGGAGGATTCTTAGCACCCTCTGATCATTTAAGGTTTGCCTGGGACTGTTTGCCCTTGTTTGTTGTTTTTCTCTAGAAGATTAGTCATTAAAGTAGAAGTTTCCTGTGGCAGCGGTTCCCTCTCTGTTGGTTCACCTCCTCCCAGAACTGTTTACTATTGTCTTTCATCTTCCACTCCAAAACAGTATTGTCTCCGCTGCTTCCCAGCGTCAACTTCTCATCTAGTTTAGCCTTTCCGGAGTATGGCACATGGTTAGAATTGATCGAATTGTGGAAACCAGTCATCTCCAACCATCTGCCTTCCAAGTCGTCATATGCGACCGCTCTTGATGAAAGGTAGTACCCCTCAAAAGAAATCCGTAATCTTGACGTCCTTTTTGAACTTCAACTACGCGCATTTTATTTCCCTTCATTGGACAAAGAACAACCAGCAACACAACAACAAACTTCTAAAGGGAAAATGACCTGAGCTTTACAACCTTACTGGAACAATTCAGTTACCGCCCCAGCTTGGAAAAGAGTCCTTTCAATATCAATCTTGGTGAATCTCGAATCAAACCGCCTTAGAAAAAATTCTCGTTAGGAATCGAACCCGCGTCTCCCTTTTAGATGCCAATGGTGATATCAGCATTGCACTCCGTCTAATTTAAATGAAGCCATATATAAATTTTTCTTTTTTTTTTTATCCTCTCTCAAAAATTTTTAGAGCTCAAATATAAAACGATTGATTTTTTTTTCATTTAGAAAAAAAGAGAGGGAATCAAATGAAAGAAAATTAAATTAAATTTGATTGTTTATTTATTTATAATTTTTTTATGTAATTCAATATTTTATAACAATTTTTTTTATTTTTTATTTAACTTTGGTTTATTTAATCTAATCAAATAGTCAGAGGCTTTGAAAATGGAAAATTTCCATCATTGTTCAGTAAAATCGTGGAATTTCATGTTTAATTTATGTTTAATGAAATTAAACATTTTTTTTTCTTTTGAAAATAAAACAATAATAGGAATTTAATAAATATGTCACCCTAACTAAAAACCTACCAGCGTTTGCCTTTTCTGTTTAAATATTGAAATTTTAAATTCAAATTTAATTTTACAAATTTCATGTAAAATTAATGCAATAATTTTCATTTTAATAAAAATTTAAGTTATTTTTTATCTCTATAAAGTTTTTTTTTTTTTAATTTTTTCTTGATAGATTTGTAGGCAGTTGCTGTTTGATTGGCATAAAGGAAATAGAAACAAATTTAAAAAAAGATTTTCTGCTTTATTTATTGATTTATTTTTCATAATAGTATTTTTATTATAATTATATAAAGAGTTTTTCTAATATGCAAGTAAAAAATAACATGTAACGAGTTTTTTTTTTTATTATTAAGTTTTAGTTTTTTGATTATAACATTTAATAATTCAATTATAAGAGTATATATTTATACAAAAAATATTCATATCTTATTAGCAAGGCAACCAGCTCTCCTCATTTGTATGGGATTCTTAAAATCATAAAGTGAAAACCCTACAATATTTTGAGGTAGAAAATGATGCATATATACATCTTAAAGATTATCTGATTTATTATAAACATAGCAAATTTGGTAACAAGTTGTCCTATCTTTTATATGTGATTCTTAAAATCATAAAATGAGATTAATACATCTTAAAGATGGTCTAATTTATTACTCATACAGCTATTTAAATCAAAATCGTTAGAATAGTTTAAGATAAAGTCTCAAAAAAAAAAATCTAGAAACATACCAGAGTAAAGTGGGCACCAAACAATTTTCGGGATATAAGATTTAAAAGATCATAATTTTTTTTTTGTTTTTTAATCAAAATTGTTAGAGCGATTTTGAGAAAATCGAAAAACATTACAAAAGTACATGAGTTGGATTTAATTCAAAACCTTCATGTACAAGGCGGGTAGCTTAAATACAGACTGTTTTTCATTTTTGAGATACCCAGACAGACGAGAATTATTTTTAGACTCAGAGGACCTCAAAACCCGTATTTCTGTTGAAATCTCATCGATTTTTTTTTTTTTTTTTTTTGTGAGGGCAATATTTTCTATATTATATTATATATTAGTTATAAATTGGATAGTGAGAGAAAATAATAATTCCCACCCCAATTTTGGGATAAGTTGACGCTAAAATATCAAAATTTTCAAATGAAATAAGGCACAGACCAATAAACAATTAAAATACATTGTTACATCATTCTATTAGTACTCTAATTTTGTATCGAACTTTTTTTTTTTCAATTCTATTGCTATCTCGAATTGAATCGAATCGAAACAATTTTTCCATAGAAATAAAAAAAGGGCCTTCATTTGGCCATTTTCCTTTTCATGTTGATAAATTGGAATTCAAGATTCACACACATACAATCCGAGGGAAAATGAATGAAATCTCTAATTAATTTGCTATTGATAAAACCCTGTGGAACAAAGTTCACAAACATTCTGTGTATGTGAGGGAGAGAGAGAGAGAGCTTTTGATATATCCGTGTGTCTATATATATACAATTAGATAACAAAAGACAAGTGTCGACTCAGGCCATATTATCAACAATCGCGTGTCTGATTAGAATTGATGTCGCCAAGCAATAGAGTAAATACATCACTCGCATTCGTTGGCTGCCTGCTAATGAGATTTAGATTTTGTGTGTGCTGGGCGATGCTATACGAGGGGTGAGAAAAATCCCTCAGTAATAAATAATTAACAAATCATGCAAATCATTATACAAAATAAGAAAAATATTAATTTGTTCAAATAAATTTGGACAATGGTTATCGTCCAATTTGTATACATTTGTAAAGTGTCGGTTAACCGTACTAATTGAGGCAGTAACATTTTTTTTAACATTTATTTTCATATTGTATATCTAGAATCATTTATATAATATTTAAAAAATGTAGAGGATACAGAATAAAAGATCTGGGAATACACAAAGCTGCATTGTCACCACCAACTTGAATCTGCCCAAGGACTGTGGAATTGCGACCAACACTATAAAAATAATAGTGTGGATTTATAGATGTTTGTATTAATATCTAACATAAAAATTGTGATATTTGGTAAAAATTTAAAATTTCGGTTGCTATTTTAGACCTAGCTGCCATAGACTGATTTTAAAATTTTACAAATTTGTACCTCATCCGAATCTGAGGTCAAAATTTTGAAATTAGAAAAAAAAATTTAGAGAAACATACAGACAGAGAGAATAAAATAACTTTTTCAGTTCGTTGAAAGAAGTCTTAAATTTTTTTACCAATATACTAATATTCATACAAATTTTATTATCGCTTTAATTTTAAAACATGATGAGCTGTGATTTTGATATTTCAATCAACGGAATACCAGATTACAAGGATTTTGAAAGTGTCATTTTCACGGA
>JAAAKE020088166.1:0-21490 GCA_010014785.2 Anisolabis maritima | reverse complement strand
GCTGGGTTTGAGGTGTGTGTCTCCGTACACGAAAGCACTTCGGGTAAATAAACGGGGAACCCGGTAGGTGGGCCTATACGGTCCAAATGAAATGGAAAAAAAAATGGTTAATGAATACTTGGAATAAATTTGGAAAGAACTACCTTAAAAAAATATATCGACACAAAAAAATCTGGTGTAACAGCACATCATATTACTTTCTCTTGCCTAATCATCTAAGAGAAAGTTGTGTGATATGATCTCAGTCACACCAGATTAGCATATCTCAAAAGAATTTTTTATTTATCATATGAAAGTTGTTTTTTAGTGGATAAAGGTCAATGTAGTCAGTAATATTTCTTTTAGTGATCCAATTCTCTAACAAATAACGTTTCGGTTGTTGATTGACATTTGATTCTTAAAGATAATTAACCTAGAAGGGAATATGCTTGCCCATCATACTAGGGGTTGGCAAATTTCAAAGCACATTTTCGTTGAGGATATAAGAAAAGTAGAAAAACGTCTTTTTCTAATAGGCAGGTTTTTCTCCAAGCCAACGATATCATAAGTTTATTAGAAAAAAGGAATACTGACGACAAATGACTCACTTATTTTCAGGAAATGTTGAAATGTTTATTCTCAGGTTCAAGACAGATGTTTGTTCTTATAACCATTTTAAAAAAGCTTTCTAATTATGAACATAATACTGTATCTTTTTCTTTAAAGTCTTTTTCGGTATCTGAGGCCATTTAGACTCCTTCCTTATTTATTTAAACTATTTGGAAGCCAATATAATTTAAATAAATTTTTGTCGCTCAGGACGGGAAGCGAACCACTGACCTTTGGTATGTGAGACATGACCTCTAGCTATCTACTAAGGGGCAGTGCTCTGTGTCTTTTTTAAAGTCACTCTTTAAGTCATTGACAGAGTGAGAATTTTAAGATAGTTCCTACAGTAGTGAAAAAAAAGAGAAAGACCCATTCTCCTGATCCTCTGGTAATATATCATCAGTGAATTTTTTCCTCTTTGACTATCTTAAAATTACTTGTACTGTACAAGATTTAAAACGGGACGATATTCTTTGTCCACGCCTCCCTCCTACGCAAGGTGACTTTCAACATGGTTAAGAGTTATGATACCTGCCTTGGACCTGTGAACCTTCTGTAAACAGATACCTCATTTGTCGTTTGCTTTTTTTTCTACTTTCTCTTATCTATATATGTAAAATATAGTATAGGGAAAATAATACGATCTCAAAAAAATCGATGTCCAGATTTCAACGGAAAAACAAGGTTTGATGTCCCTAAAGCCTTAAAAAAATGGGTTTCGCAAAATGGTCTGTCTGATTGTGAACAAAATTTCTCAAAACCATAAAACTTTTGAGGCTCAAACTTTATATTTAATTTAAACTAGCTACCCGCGTGGCATACACCCCGAAGGTTTTTACAAAAGTCAGTTCTTTACCAATGTACTTCTTTTTAGTTTGTTTGGGTTCCAATTCACTGATGAATTTTTTTTTTAGTTTTTGGAGAATTTCTTTTAAACTATTCTTAAGATATAATTTAAATAAATTTAATCGCTCAAGTCGGGAAGAGAACCACTAACCCGTGGATTAAGAAGCAAGATCTCTACCTTTGTTCAAAGGAACATATAAAAGAATGATGATTGATATACTATTATCGGTATCAAAATAAATAGGACATAAGCTTTCTTTTGACTATTAAAAGATAATTAGAACCAAAGTCAGTAAAGTAGCCAGAATTTTTATTTGGAAGAGGAGGCCGCCCAAAATTTTCTTGTATGATCTTTAATGCAAATGATTCTTATTAGAAATTTAATTTAAGCTTGTTTTCGTAATTTTTTCATGATTTTATTAATATTTTGTGTTGATTTTTGCAATTTTATTCGATTTTGGGGTTAAGGGTGACTGTCCTTTGCCCAAAAATATTCAAATTTCATAAGTAAAACATTATGAAATTTGGTATCTTGTCATAGATCTCCTAATTAACTCTTAAATGAAACAAAATATTCTAAAATTTATTTTGATACAGATAGTAATAATCAAGTTAAAGGAACTTGAATAGCGCGCTGTTTGTTTCTTCTTTGGGCAGTGGCGCCAATCTATAGCATTGCGGCCAGATTTGGAACTAATCATTTGTCAAAAGAGATGCTGCTTCTCTCTTCTATCCCAGAGAGCATTGAGACTTGCACGGTAACTTAACCTCTATTCATGTTTTACAAAAAAAAGAACAGAAAAAAAATAGTGACCTGCTTTAAATCGATTTTTTTCGCATTGACAACCACATTGTGTGTAGGTGGATATTGGATTGCCTTTTGAAACCTACAAATATAAACAACATTTGAGAATCTTTTCACAATGAAACCCTTAATCTTCACAGTGTATTCAATAAATGAACAAATAAATAAGTCATGATTTAACAGGTAATTATATTGATGTAAATACTAAAAAATAAAATTTCTCAAATTATTTATTAATAATGTATAATAACTTTTCGTAAAATTTTATTAAATTATTAATTAATTTTCTTCTCTCTTTTCAGAAATTCTTCTATCACCTACATATCTATCCATCATGTCTCAAAATTTAACAAACGAAATGGATCCTCGAGTTTTCCACCCTCTGAAATGTCAAAAACAGGCTGTCCCTTATTCACCTGTCACCTCGTTGTCACTCAATCTTAATGATACATCTCTAAATACACCAACAGCGCCCCTGAAACCTCGAAACTCCCAATTGGCCGATACACCAAATACCATATACAATTTTGATGATGGTGAGTTTATTACCATATTTATTTAATTTGTTCAACTAACCATTTCAGTTTGTTTGGAAAATTAATACAAGATTTCAGATCGAAATGATATTAGTATTCAAACAACGATCTTTCCAACTACTTTTTAGGATCATCTTCAAAGAATTATTCTTTCCTTTTGTAATTTTATATAATTAGAAGAATAATATAAAAATAAGTTTTACTCCAAAGACCAACATTTTTATCTTTGTCAAAGTATATTTTCATATTTGTACAAATATATTCTTCTTGGAAGTATAATATAAAAATAAATTTTATCCTCTAACTTTAGGCTTGTGCGCAACTAGATCCACATAATCCATACAATTTAACACATTTTTTCTTCTAGGAACATATCCACTTGCTGATTCTCAGTCATCTAAATATTCATTTAATACCTTACACCAAAATGAGTTGATAGAATATATTTTTAGAATTTAAAACTAATTAAATAAATTTGTTACCATCATAAACATGACAGTATTTTCAAATCATAAAGTGACAAACGAAAACAACTTAACATAGACCATTCATATATATAATTATATACTGTAAATCCTTTGACAAAGCCTATATATGATATTTCCTTATTATTAATTAAATTAAAATTAATTAAAGAGATCATGGCATGAAAGCTTCCTTTCTTTCCCAACTATGTTGTATCAACTTCTATATTTGTATTAACCTTTTCAAAATAATTATAAGAAGGGCAATTATTTGATTAATAAAACTTTCTTTATTTCTTATCTATTGTAATCCAAAAATGTTTGCCATGACAGGCTATTGATTGGCTATTGAATGTTGCGTAATGATGACATTATGATACATATAAAATGTTATAGAGAAGGCTGCGAGCATATTTTGACATTTATTTCTAGAAATGAGGTTAGGTCAATAAAAAAGGAAAAATATATAGGTTATATTTATAAATGAGAAATTGTTATTCACTTTTTATTGGTATGTTCTTGATTATCAAAGTTTCCCAACCCACTTAAAGTTAGCAAAATAAGGTCTATTTTAACTCAAAAAAAGGTCAAATAAATAAATTAAGACATTTATTATTATAAAAGCATGTTACCATTGGAAATTTGATAAAAGACACAATGTATTTAATAACAAATATATTCAATTGCTGGTCCGTATAGACAAATGCAATCAATGCAAAAGAAAATCAAAGAATTTGTAGAGTATATCAAAAAAATATATAACGTAATTTTCCTTTGCTAGGATATTTTATATATAAACAACTTTTAAACGTCTAAGAAAAATTTCAAATAAATATAATAAATAGTAAAATAGTTTCATATTGTCTCATTATTATTACTATTATTAATAATAGGGAATAAAATAAAAATCCAATTTTATTTTATTTATTTTTTATTATAAAATCTATTTCAACTCTATTTTTCATATAATTATTAGTAATTTATAATTAACATATGCTCACTTCAGCCAAATGATATTTAAATCAAGAGAATAAAATAAAAGGGTTATATTACTATTTATTTTAAAGGTTATGTTTAATACCTGTTTAAGAATTAAAAAAAGATTTTAAAATTGATTTTTATTCTCCATTTCTGTATCGATGACCATTTGAAGAGTATACGGTGTACATATTTGACGATATTTTGTTGTTGGCGACCCTGGTATTGTTCCTAAATAAGATTTTTAATATAGCAAACCCTAATTCGAACTCTGGGATCTATAACAAAGGGTTTTTATGTATATGTATTGAGAAACATTAATGGCATTTTTCTCTTTTTTGAGATATAGAATGTCAAAAAAATATATTTTTCATTTTTGAGAGGTTAAATTTTTTTTATGAAAGATAAATAAAACATAGAAGAAGAAATAAGGAATTTTCCCCGTTTCTCTTTTTCAATGCACACTGTTTGGAAATTTGAGTCTAATTTTTCCAACTTCTTTTTCTGTTTAAAAAAGTTTACAAAGGACTCTCATATTAGAAAAAAATGTAGGTTTCTCAGCGGCTACAGTTTAGGCCCTGCACTCCACTTGGTCACTATTTTTCCCGTTCAAAGCATGCAAATCATTCTTGAGTGCGGTCTAAGGGCCCTAGAGACATTTCAGATATCATTAGAAAATTTTAGAGAAAATAACGTAATAGTTTTGCCTCATGAATGTTTTTTTATATATTAATATAAAAAACAAGTTTTCTTTTCGTAAAAAAGTTCTTTTCTCTATTCGCAAGGGGATATAGAAAAAAATTTATTTTTCGATAACGACACTAGGGGAGAATAAATTTCCTACAATTGAAGAACAAGTATAACAAAAATAAATTTTAGATTTATATGACTGTACTTCCTTAGTTTTATTATTTATTATTATTCCTTTCTATTAAATTATAGTAGCTTTAAACTTTATTTTTTTAAATTTGTCATAATATAGCATAGTAAAGATTCTTAAAAACAGTCAGAAACTAAGGACGTGATAAATAAAAAATAATATTTAAGGACCTTAATAGTATTGTAGAGTCATAAAATTTAAAAAAATATATTTCTTAATTTTATTGTATTAATTTTTCACTTTTGAAAATATGGTCCTGTTTTTGTCAACGAAAGTTCATTTTACTTTTGTTGGAATAAGCCCCCCAAACGGGGCCCCCTAATTTAAAAAAAACATTGGGTCATATAAAATATTTGTGGAATTTTAATTTATCAAAATTTTTTTTCCATAATTAAAAAAAAAATTGCACTATCCTTTGTCTTGCTTCATGTACCAAAGGTCAATGGTTTGCTTCCCCTCTTGAGCGACAAAAAGTATTTATATATTATATTGGCTCCCAATTAATATAAATAAATAAAGAGAAGTCTAAATAGTCTCCGATGCTGAAGACTAAAAAAATTTTTTTTTTATTTCTTGAATTGTTCGATAATTTCTTGAACATTTAATATTAACAACAAGCAATAATTACCAATTTTAGTTCGGGTAATTCAAGACCAAAATAAACCATCGACTAGTAAAAAATATATTCTTAAATTTTGTTTAAAATAATAGAACAATTATATTCTTCAACTTTATGTTGACATTTTAGAGGCATTTTGATTTTCACAAAGTTTGAAATTTCGTGTCATTTCCGCTTGGTTAATTATTGCCATGTTACTTTTTAGTGAAACATCTATTATAAATTTTGTTTCTATTCATCTCTCCGTTCGGCAATCGTATTTACGACTTAATTTTTACACAAATGAATTGAATTCAAAGACCTCAATTTTTGCGTTTCCTGTTAAAAAAAATATTAATCTTAACTATTATATTCAACCCTTCTGGTGGAAAATAGTATATTCGATTCTTCTCATTTAGAATAAGATGTATAGATTTTAAAAAAATACTTTGGTCATAGTCTATGTTATAGTTAATACTCTATCTTCAATATAATGTGTATTTAAAATTTTTACCATTTAAAAAAAAAAGATAAGAGTTTTAAGTAACGTCCTTCTGAAAACGCTGCCAGTTAGCAACCATCTGCCCTTGCCTGTACTTCTCTCTCTCTATGATATGCATGACGGGTTGCAAGCAACCCTCGGGAACCCCTGCTCTCTTCCCCCCAGTCTAACGGTTCGGCGAATCACTATTTAAATGCCTTAAATTGTAAACACAAATATTTAACATCTTCTTATTGAATTAAGTAATAAAAAAAATGGGCGTAACATTAAACGTTGTCACACAAAGAAAAGGGAATATAAAGTGGTCAAAATGTTAATTAGAAATTTTAATTTTATTTCATTTGATCATTTAATTAATTAAAATTTATTAATATTAGAATTTCTATTATTATCTGCTCGGAACCTTGGTGTAGAGGTAGAGGTCTCGCTTCACTTACCAAAGGTACATTCGTTTTGAGCGACAAAAATTTATTTATATTATATTCGCTACTAATTAATATAAATAAATTATGACGAAGCCTAAATGGCCTCAGATGCTGAAAGAAAAAAATTTCTTATCTAATTTAAGGAGAAAAGTCATTTAAATATTTTTATTAATTATTGTTTTTCTCTGCTAATTTTTCGATTTAAAGTTTTTTTTTTTTTTTTTTTTTTGATTTTCAGCCATTTAGATTCCGTTTATATTTATTTCAATTAATAGGTAACACACTTCAGTCATTTGTGTCAGGACTTGATACGTTGTTTTCTCCATGGACTAACATGGGATCATACTTGTGAGTGTTTCCTTCCTCAGGAGGAGGCTTTATAAAGTTGGAGGAGATGGATTTGGTCCTTAGTTGTCCTCTATTCAAGATTAGAAACTTAGCTGCTTTATCTTCTCGAATCTCTTCAAAAAAATATAGTAGTGCCTTTCAAAGTTTGATTTAGGATGACCATCCATGCTACGGGGTTGGGTGAACATCTTTTTGGCTTCTGTTCAGTTCCCTAAAACAAAGAACAAATTTTTAAACTTTAATAAATAAACATATTTAGATAAGAATAAAAAGTTTGGGTTTCAAAAAGAAATACAAACGAAAATTTCAAATAGAGAAAAATCTCGACATCAATCTTTTTATGATCCCTAGACCAGATAAAAGATATATAGGTAAGAGAAAGTAAAAAATGGTGCGACCACTTTGCAAAAAAGATGCATCGAAACTTGTAAAATGTGGATTGAATTGAACGGCTAAAAAAAGGTCATTATCCTACTTTGAAAACAAGGATTTTTGCTCGCCCTACTATGATAAACCAACTAAAGAAGAATAGAACATGCTTTGTTTTTTTCTATTCGATATATATAATCGAATCAAAAACGAGATGGAACGGGTGTTTCACGATCGATTTATCGATGAATATCTATCTATATCTTGAAAATTTATTTATTTTTTTCAAAATAAAATTTGAAAAAAGAATTTTAATTCAATAATTGTCTAATAATAAATATTTTCTAAAATTTAAAAATGTTAAATATAAAATTTTATATATACTATTATATTATTTAAGCATTTATTTTTGAAGAGTGATCCATTATTACTGTCTAAAGGTCCATTACTGGGCAGTATTTCCTAGGGAAATTTTAATTGACATAATTAGGAATATAAGAAATTGAATTATAAATGAAAATACTTTGTTACTTTATAATTTCAATAGCAAAAAAAAAATTTTTCTTCAATATTATAAATGTATATCAACATTTCTTTTTTTCGGCAAAGAGGGCAATTATTTCAATGGTTCTTTTTCCATGGGGCCGTCCAAAGTCCAGTAGTGATCGACCTTGCTTAACAGCACTGATCCTTAAAAATTAAATTAGAAATCTATTGTTTAAATACCTTTGAAAGGAACTTGTCATCCTAGTACTTCAGGTGTTAAAGGGTGAATCCTGTTTATTGGAATCATTAATAAAATACCTTTCATTCTTCTGATGTTAGCCGACGATCTTGCTTTGCCTGAGAAAGAAGGGGTCCCAAAACGGAAACTAGTTTGAAACCATTTCGAGATCTTGTCCCAAATACGGAACGGGACGGTTCCCAATACCGCTTGGGCCGGGATTCCAATTCACAAAGTCACCTGACACCCCAACGATGGCTAGGGGCAGATTTTATTAAATGAAATTTTCAGCTGGTTCTTTTCTCGTAAAGGTCTACCTGGAGAATGACTAGGTGGGATTTTGTAGGCCTTTTAAACTGCTTTGATTTAAAAAAAAAATTCTTTTACAAACAATAAACAATGAATGCATTAATTGATTGTCATTTATTAATCTTTATTCTGATATCAGAAAGATATCTGACTAGGGCCATCGGTAGAATATTTTTTCAGGAGGGGTGGAATAAATTTATATCCACATTCTTTTTTTTAAAGAATAAATTTATATCCACCCCCATTTGGATATAGATAATTAAATATGGCTCCAATAATTTTGAATACATTTTATTGGAGATAATATTAAAACAAACTTATTATCGAATGATATTATAAAAGATTATGAATATTTTGTAATTAATTATATGTAGTTCTAATTTAAAATAAATATAAAGAAAAGAAAATATTTTTGGTAATTTTCCCCAGAGTTAAAAACATGTTTAATATTATATATCCCTCTCTTTTATATTTTTATTTATATATGTATTTTTTTAATTTTGGAGGAGATGGGGGGGGGGGGGGGTTTTTTTGAACCCCCACGGCTTTCTATCCGACATTGGTGATCAGGAGGTCCCATTTGAATTATTTCTTACTTTCTCTTACCTATATATGATATATATATATATTGAAACTGTTTCGATCGCAAAAAAAATCGATGTTGATCGAAATAGACGTATTGAGGTCTCCTGAGTTTAAAAAAAAATAGGTCTCCCAAAATGGTGTGTGTTTGTATCAGAAAATTCATTCAACCGCTGTACCGACTAGGATGAAATTTTCAACATCTAACGATATTAATGCAATTGGGTTGTCTTTACTAATTCGGATACGAGGAATCGATTGTGCTAGGTCTCATTTTTGTGAAAACATATTTATGGTATTTTTGTCTGGTGGAGCTTATTTTTTACGAATGAGCCTATCTTTAGTCTAATTGCAAAGGTCCTAGCTTTGAAGTCTCTCTCATTGACGCTTTTTGTTCATTAAAAAAACCGAGCTATGCTCGGACTCTATTTGGAGCCCACTTTTGTACATTTTTAGGTTTTTTGTGCATTTCCCTTAAACCATTTTAATGATTTTGACTAAACTGATTGTACATATAAAAAATTAGATAATCTTTAAGATGTATTTTCATCCTCATTTTAAAGCTCATTTACAAGCTTGCCCGCCCACCCACTTGCGCATGTTGACTGACCACTGTCATCTTATGGTAAACAAAGTGCGAGTGAAGAAATTCTTATTTATTAAATTCAAGTTGACTATATTGGAAGGCTACCTATGGAACCCGGCGCAAAAAATTTGGCGTGAGCCCATCACTCAGCTTTCCTTTCCATAGGTAAGAGAAAGTTGTATGATGTGCGTTTAGTCACTCCAGATTTTTCATAAATAAAAATAAATAATAAAACGTTATTGTATATATTCATACTGAAATAAAACGTCATGTTTAAATAAACTTTTTTTTTAGTATACAATAACTTAACGAAATACTTAAATTTATTCACGTTAGATCACAACAAGTATAATAATAAGTAAAACGTTTTCATTTTTGAATATTAAAAGAGATGCAAAAGAGGAGGAGGACTAATAGAAGAAGCATCTCCTGTTCCTTTCTATTGAGTTGTATATAACGAAAGGAAGAGAGGAGAGGAGAGCGTAACGGAAGTTGGTTGGATGCCTGGTCCTTTGTGATGCACGTGCCATCAGCCATCCTTTCAGGTTCAGGTATTTTTATTGACACCTGAACCTGAATGTAGGTGGATGCAGCAGCCGTCATCGTTTATTCATTTCGGTTTTTTCAAGTGAATCCTAACTAGTGCACGTGCAGGTCTGTCTGTCTGTCTAAATCTATTGCCCGGGCCCGGAAGGAAATCAAAAAACCTCAACAACCTCATCATCCTCTTTCAATTTTTTAATTTCAAGGCTATCATCTTTGAAAAGGAAAGGGTTCACTTGCATTTTCTTTCTCTCTCAATCAACGAAATAGTTTTTATTGTTTGACTATATAAATCTTTTATATAAAGAATAAAAATTATATTCTAGGCTTTTTTTTTTTCATAATAAAGCTGAAAACACTACATTTTCTTTTGAATACCGAGGTACATATTTGGCAAATACGTTAAACAAATTATATTTTTAACTGTGCTCAGAGGAAATTATAATAGCCGTTTTTTTTTTTTTTTTTTGCTGGAAAATAGACAACCCAGCTCACAAATATATTTTTTGATTAAAACTCTTCTAGTATTTCTATACATGCAGAGTTGTTAAATTTAGGAATTGACAACTGTGCATTGTTTATGTGGACTGCTCTAGAAGAACTATGGAGTATTTAATTGAAAAATCTATGACTGAATTGGTCATTTGGGTTCCCTATTTTCCAGCAACCAAACACGAACTATTGAATTTTCTTCAATATAGACTACTCATTTGTGAATTAAAACGGCATGCCTTTTTCTTTCCTTCTGCAAATACATTGAAGTACTATTGGGAAAAACCCATTGCTCTTTTATTCTACTTTACTGAGATTAGCATAAATAAATGTATAATTGAAAGAAGATGGCGAAGATTTCATAAAAAATGTGATCATCGGTTCGGTTCATAAAAAAATTTCTTAAAGGGAATGAAGATTTTTAAAATTCTGATGGCAACACTGATAAAGAATTTACTAAGCATTAAAATATTTAGATACTTTTAAATTGAAAAGATCTTTTTTTAAAAAGATTAGAAGTGGGGGTAGGGGTAAGGAGAAATCTATCCGCCGAGGGCGGGCAACGCCTAATATTAATTTAAAATTAAAATGGTCTGTTGACATAATTTAAATGTCGATTAATATAATAAATAATTAATATTGCCAAATGTCTTTTTATTTATTATCTATATATTCCGGAAAAGATTATCATAATAATATCAATAATTAAAAAATCGTCTTTGATTTTTTTTTTTTTTTATTTAAGATCTTGTTTTGTTTCAAATTTTAACTTATTCTGATGAGGGAAGGGAGACAAGAAAGACCAAACCGTCCCTTCCCCCTTCCTCCTTAAAATAGTCAACGAACGTTAGGGTCAAAATTCAGGTCACAATCCTAATTTTGATTAATCGTCTTTTAAATTCAACCTGACCGGTGACCCTTAAATAATCCCATTTTTCTTTTTTTAAAATTTAAAAAGATTTTTTTTACTTACTTGATCATTCATAAGATTTGCTTATATTAAAGGTGCAAAAATTTGATTTGTGGTTGCCATTTGAATTAATTAATTTACATTACCTGAATTAGAATTATTATTTTTCTAATTCTTAATTCATACTCAGGCATAAAATTTTTATTTAAAACTTTTCTTTATATTATTATTTCCTAAAATTTTCTTAATTAAATTATTTCTAAAAATTTTAACTTTACCCACTATCCGATCCGATACATATTTAAAGTATTCGCAAAATAATCGAAATTGTACCAATAATATTTAAACGTGTTTTGTTAAATAGTTTTGGAATGATGTCTGTGATAATTTATATTGTCCACGATAACTCAAAAAAATAATTATTCGTTTGTGTTGAAATTTTGCATACATAATGTAGACCAAAGTGCCAAGAACTGAATGGTTTTTTAAACATCGAACTAAAAAATATAAAATTGTAGAATTGTTGTGTTCATTTGTAAAAATTAAAAAAAATACTGAATTATTTTTTCTTATTTAAAATATTTAAAATATCCAAACAATATAGCATTCAGAGGATTGGGGGTTCCGAGGCTCCTCACCAAATTCAAAAAATTATTAAAATAAAAGCAAAAATAATTTTTGACAAATATGGAAAAAAAGGTCAATTTCTCAACAAAAAATCTGTGAACCTCCTCCAAACAAATTCTCACTCTTCTCTGAAGAGGATATTTGATCCTCCATAAGAATCTCAGGAACTTTGCCCCAAGTTACTTTTTTATAAATATACATTAAAAATATATTTATAATAAAGCGAAAATCCCATTTGGGGATTTAGGAAATAATTTCCTCTCTCCTTTTTATTCCTTCAACAATTTATTGAAATGACACTCCTGATTATATCATTTCACTTTTACATCTCAAACATCATTTTATTATTCGCAAACAAGAGAAAAAAACTTTTGGCATTTTTTTTTCTTTTTTTTGATAATATTTTTTTGCCAAAGCAAATATTAAATCTTAGTTGAATGTTATGTTTATTTTTGCTTAGGATTTTTTCTTTTTTTTTTTTTTCCTTTAAAGAGCGACGATATAGTGACGTTGGTTAACCTCTGAGAGGCTGCGGAAATGTTATAAAAGATAAACTAATCTAACGGTTTTGTAGTTATTAATAACTTTTAGTGACAAAAAATCATCAACACATCACTGATTTGCATATTGCATTTTTTTTCATCAACATCAAAAGCATCTCAATTTAAAATATATATTAATAATAATAATAATAATAATAATAATAAATTATTTATTTAATATTTTTAAGAGGGAGGCAAATTTCAACAAAATGCCATTTGGCTCTTATAATTAGCCATCTGTTTTGAAGTGTCTCGTTGCGCTTATTTTACAAACCATGTGGTCTTTGTTGATAACATCTATCATTCATTTTACATAAAGTGCGGGAATATTATAATTCTTTTTGTCCATTGACCTTTACTATTTTTTCCTTTTTCCCTCCAAAAAACAAAGCATGTGTTTAATATAATTTTTTTTATTAATAAATAAATAATTTTTCCATAACATTTCGAAAGGAGATTTATAAGTAAATCTAGCAATATATCGTTTTTTGAATACTAATCACAATGTCAATTCATCTAAAGGACAGAGCATTTGTCCTTTAGATTAACCAGCAATAATCAGTAATTAGTTTCAAAATTATAATAACTATACTTTCCCTATACATCACCTTTCGGATGTTAGAGAGAAAAAAAAAAGAATTATGTTCCCAATATACTCACAAGAATGGTACCCCCCGAAGTAAGCATAACCTGCCAGACTCTGACACATATGACTGTAGATAGGACGAATCTTCACTTGAATCACTCCAAGTATAAGTTCTATACCACTCCCAAAAAATCAAATATTCTGCCATCAAAATTCCTTTTAATAATCAAAAAAATTTTCCTAATTAGTAAAATTTTTTTTATACCCCAAAAAAATAAAATTTATATTTTATAGTAAACCTTAAAATTAATACTTGCATAATATTTGCTATAAATAAAAAAACATCTTAAATATTTAATACATCATTCTTTTCAAATAAATATTCTTCTATTTTACTTTTTTCCCTATCCAAATAATTAGAGAATGTGGCTTTTGTTTCTCAATCAGCATAAATCACTTTCCTTCTAAAAATTAATTTAAATAAATTTTGGAACATAACAATTTATTGAAATGACACTCCTGATTATATCATTTCACTCTTACATCTCAAACATCATTTTATTATTCGAAAACAAGAGAAAAAATTTTTTGGCATTTTTTTTCTTTTTTTTTTTTATTATTTGGATTAGTGTTAATTTTTTAGGGCGTTGACTGGGTGCTAGAGTAAGAGGGGGGGGGGACCGGAAGGCCTCAAGATTGGCTTAAAAGGCCCTGCCCCTTGGTGCAGAGGTAGAGGTCTCGCTTCCTGTTTATTTATTTATGTTATAATGGCTACAAATTAATATAAATAAATAAGAACTAAATGGCCTCAGATGCTGAAAAAGACTTTTAAAAATGGGCTTAAAATTAAAAATTCTAGCCCTGTTCTTTGGTGTAGAGCTAGAGGTCTGACTTCACGGACCAAAGGTCAGTGGTTCGCTTCTCGTCCTGAGCGACAAAATTTTATTTAAAATATATTAGCTACCAATTAATTTAAATAAGGAGTCTAAATGGCCTCAGATGCCGAAAAAGACTTAAAAAACATCTTAAATTAATTAATTATTATTTTCAAATAAATATTCTTTTATTTTACTTTTTGCCTCAAGTTTTATCTCAATAATTGGAGCACTCTTGGAAACCGAAATACAGCTTTTGAAAGAGACAAGGACAAATAAAAATTTTGGAAATAATTCAAGTAGGGGGGGAAAAAATTATCACCTGAATATTTCTCTAAACTTCATTTCCAGAGCACCTATTCGTTATTTTCCTTTATATTGGAAAAGTAATTAAATTCCCACTTCAAGATAACCTATACAATGATTTTTATATAAACTTATTCTGAACTACCTGTTCAAATTCAAATGTAAATCACAATTTAGGAGATCCTCTTTCTTCTTTATACTCTGAAATCCGTTAATTTTAACTTTTTTCTTTTTAATAATAAAGGGAGCATATAAAACGTTTCTTCATAGATACCACAATCTCTTTAGAACTAATCACAAAACTTCTTCATCCCTTTTTTTCTTTTAATTATTTCAATAGAAAATTTGTAAATCTAATGAGGACTACTTAATCATTTAATATTTCTACAATACCACCGTTTGTAAATCATATGTTATTTTCTCCACATGTAATCTATTCAGAGGGGATGGTGATGATGATTGTGTGTATGTATGATTGGGGTGAAAGAAATGGATGGATGAATAAGAAGGGGGAGAATACTTTCATTTTCTTTTAAAATTTAAAAGACGTTGGACCGTATGCGAGATGTCAAATTCACCCCCCGGAATCTCGATACATTTGGCTTCTAGTAGAGATTCGCTTTTATTTTCTTGTATGTGTGTGTATGTATGTGTCTGCTCGCACGTGCTCAGATCGTTGTGTGTGTGAGCCGTTAGATTTACCATTTATATTGAGGACAAAAGAGAGTTGGAGACCTCCAACAGGCGAGACTCACTCTTAAGGTGGCGAACAAGAAGAGGGTAGGTCCCTCCGAAGATAGTCGGTTAGAAGGAAGGAAGGAAGGCATTTTCATTTGCCCCCACCCCACTCTCTGCTTTTTAGGGTTTATCATATATTTAACTAGCGGTCACTATGGGTTACTGATCAGAAAATCAAAAGAAAAATTGTCCGTTAGTGTCAAGAAGAAATGCCGAAACCCTTGTTAGACAAGTTGCTTTTCTGATAAGAATCAACAGGAACTTTCTGCGTATTCCTGTACTTGGTTAAATTAAAAAATTTGGTTTTTACTTTCTCTTACCTATATATGTTATCAATTGGTATCCAATTTGATTTAAATAAATTTTCATCGGACTGCCTGGGATCTGAACCCACACCCCTTGACTTTTAAGGTTATCAATAGTGACATTGTCAGTATCTTTAACCTCTCGGCCATGGAGAAGGGGGAGATATCGTCGTATATATAGGAAAATATTGTTCCTTCTACCAAGGTAATTGTTAACTTTTTTTTTTTTTTTGAGGAAACTCGATTCCCTCTAATTTTGTAAGATTTTAGAGTTAGAGTTCCCTTGGGTTCAAAAAAAAAAAAGTTTCTTTACTTTTCGTCTCCTGAGAGACTTTTCTCCTCAACACAATGTCAACTTTGGATTTAAAATACAATAAAATAATTTTTTTCTCTCAAACTCAAAAAAATATAAATAAAAAAATTTGTTTGCTAGACCTTTAAATATATTGATGTAGCCAATATATAACCGACAGAATTTTTTTTTTTTCAAGTTTGTATAAAATAATTTATTGATATTAAAAAAAATCCTTTAAATAAGTTGAAAAAATTAATAATCCGCACAACTTTTACTTGAAAATTTTTTCCTGATTTAATAAATAAAGATACCCGGTTTGGTAATATAATAATAGGTAATATAATATAGATCATGGATGGAATAAATTTCGAATAAATTTTTTATTAGGAGGAAATTTAGAGATTTGGATTATGAAGCAAGAACCAAAGGGCTAAGTGTAGACACATTTGGTAATGAAATTAATAGATGTATAAAGCAAAAATAAAAAAACTGCCGGTGATTAAAGTCTCACTTAAATCAAATTCATTTTGCATTTAGAGAGAGAGAGAGAGAGAGCAGGACTAATGTGAAACCATTCCCAAGTGAAGTCACCCTGGGGACATTTGTGGAATCGTCAGCTGATGTGAGTGCGCAATGCAATAGCAATAAATTGCGAGTATATGCAGCAGTAACCAGCCATAAGGCGAACAAAAAATAGAGAGTAATCGAGCGACATATTGGATTGGAATGAATAAATAGATGGGATGAATAATGGACGAAAATTTTAAAAATTCGGTTCAATTAAAATGATGGACAGGTCGCGAAAAGTTGAGTCATATAATAATAAAAATTTTAAAATCTAAACAAAATAGATCTTGAGTTGAAAAATATTAGTCAGAAGAAAAAGACTCATAATTTAGTCGAAAAATGAGAGTGGAAAAAAAAGTCTCATTTTGTGCGGGTTATAGCATTGTCGAATGTGAAGGGACCACGCAAGCGCAGTTGTTGAAATTATAGGAACTACGCATGCGCTAATAAACAATATTAATCTTCACAAATTTATCGCTACTACAAAAAGATATATAAAAAAAAAGTACCGATGTAGCAATTTTGTATGTGTGATTGGATTAATATGTTTATGTTATATATAACAGCATTTCCGTAGATTGTAATTTTTATTGTTTATTTTATATTTATATTTTTATATTTTACTATATATTGTTATTCATAACTATTTAAAATATAATATTTAAAGATAGTTTCACCAAAAGACTTTGTTATGTGATATTATTGTAAAAAAAAAACGGATGGGCTTTGGGCTAGAGCCGATAACAAAGAAAAATATTTAGTTATGCTCTAATCATAATATCCCCAAAATCGTCAATATTAACAAGCCATAATTTGAGTCTAAGTGAGTAATTTGAGGACATAAGCCGTAATAATCGAATATCTGCTTCATTCATTCCACAATTCAATATAAGGAAACATAAAAGAAACGCACTTTATCTAACACAACCCTACTTTTTGTTTGACCTATTTTGCTATCTCTCTTCCCGTTCTAGTCGCAGTTAGTGAATAACCACCATGTTTGGATAAAACTCAAATAAATTTATTTTTATAACATGACACTTTATCCAAGGAGAAACAAACAATTCAACATACGTTGTTGTTATTTGCAAATCAAATTAAAAAGTAAAAGTAACAAGACATCTAAAAATAACTTCCTATATTAAAAATGTAAATATAAACATAGCTATATAAATATCAAAAAAAAATATTATAGCTCTGTAGAGGAGAGCAATGAAGATTAAAATCTTAAATTTTCAATAAAAACAACCCTTTAAGAGGGGAGGTTTGTTTTTTAATAAGATAATATATGCATGGACAATTAAACAAATATATGCACTCCTTCTTTCTCTTTCTTTTTTCCGGATATAAAAATAAATTATCATAATGTAAATTGCGAATTTTTTTTTGTGTTCTAGATGCAGATTGGATGTTGCTATATATAGCTATGTTTATTTATGAATTTTTAGTCTCAAATTCGGCTTGAATGAATAATTTTTTTTTTTTTTGTTTAATATTAAAGAGAGGATGCCCTGTCCCTTGTTGCAGAGGTAAAGGTTTTGTTTAAAATATCGAACTTCAGTGATTCGTTTCCCGTCCTGGGGGACAAAAATTTATTTAAATTAATTGGTTACCAATTAATTTAAATAAATAAGGACGGAGTCTAAAATGCCAAAAAAAAATTCTTAAAAAAAAAAGGATAAAAAAAATTTGAATTATTTTTTATTTGTATAAGAAAGTCTAGTAAGGGTGGATTTTAATGTGTCCATTTAACCAAGAACAAAGTCCTTCCTATATGAAGACCAAAACTGCAAAACTAAAATATTTAATCAACTATTAAGTTTACTGAAGTCGGCGATAGGCGTAGAGGACGTGACGGAGATTGTTGTTGTTAAGCAAGACCAAGCTCTGCTGAATCTCGGATAGGTGGTCCTGAGGGACAAAAACGAGAGGATTTGAAAGCTACAAGTCATCCCTAATGGTTTTTCTATTAATTAATTAATTAAACTTGAAGTCAAAATAGTCTTAGCAGCCGAAAGACAGGTTTTAAATAAAAAAACAAAGCTTTATTGGAATAGTACAAAATTGTTATTAATGAATATTTGATAGAAATAAAATGTTATACCTTAAGAACCCCTTACAGTTGGAAAGATATAAATAATTTAAAAAAATAAAAGTTGTTCAAAATAATAAATCGAAATATATTTTCTTTATTACTAATTATTACGAAAAAGCTAATAGTTGGGGAGATATTTTGATATTTCTAGTTTGAACTTCCACTTCAACTAGGTTAATGTGCTTAGTAGCCGTGAAAATCTCGTGACATTCACTCTTGTCTCTTATTTTTTTTTTTTTGGAATTTATTATATTTATTTTAAACTAAGATGCATTCATTAAAATTTAAATAAATGGTCTCATTTCTGAAAAAACAACTAATAATCAAGTTGCCAATAAATGAGTAGCTCGAATATATTTTTCCGTATCTTTTAAAAGAAAACCTTAACTAAAATTTAGATTTTTAACAAAAAATAAAATAATTCATAAAATTAAAGCTCTTCAAGATTTAAGGCTCAGTGGTTCGTTTTTCGTCCGGGGCAATTTATTTAGGTTTGGTGGCTGTGTGAAACAGTTATTCTTGGAAGAGGGCAGGTTCAGCCAAAATAAAAGCCTTTATATGGTTCTCGATCTCGAGAGACATTTCGAGACAAATTTATTATCTCATCCTCAGTCCAAAAAAATCGATTGTAGCATAAAGTTAGTCTATATATACATATGTATATTACTATTACAATAAATATTCTCACAGTATTTTAAATTCATTTGACCTGCGATTAACCTCGCCTGTCCCAAAATAAAATAGAGTGTATAAAATTCAATGAATCAAAGAATTTATATCATTGTGATACTCTCTCTCTCTCTTACTATCACTGTGAGAATATTCATTGTAATAGTAATATACATATGTATATAAAGACTAACTTTATGCTAACAATCGACTTTTTTAAACTGAGGATGAGATAATAAATTTGTCTCGAAACGTCTCAGAGATCAACAAGCATATAAAGCTTTTTATTTTGGCTGAAACTGCCCTCTCCCAAGAATAATTATTATTAAATTATATTGGGTACACATTAAATTAAATAAATATGGACGTAAAGGGAGAGAGAGAAAGAAAAAACGGAGATATCAGGCCAACTTCTCTTATTTGAAAAAAGAGCGACTTTTCGGGCCTTAGACAGGCTCCTTAGTCGAATAAAGGAAATTGGCCTGATATCTCCGTTTTTCTCTTTTCTTTCTCTTTCACTCTACTGTCTAGCTAGCTGAAGTTTATTGATTCCTAAATATAGTCGAATTACAGCAATTGTCGCTTAAATAAAATGACTGATTTATGCTTTATCCTATCATTTAATAATTCATGTAATGCCTATAATTATATTAAAATTTAAAAAATTTTGAATTCTAGTGTTGTACAACTCTGATGACCGAAACCAAATAAAAAAGAAAAAATAATAGCTCTTATTTCTTTCCTTTCTTCATATTCATTTTATTCGATGCTGAAAAGATAAAAAAACATTCATTAAATTAAATGTATCAGAATTAACTCCTCTTGAGAAGAGTTTTCGGGTAATGGAACATCGATAAATAATCTTTTGATTGAGTTAAACTAAAAAAAAAAATTTTTTTTTTGTGAATATATTTTCGCTGGTGGATTAAGTGACAAAGACCGATTCAAGGCAGATATTGAAGATTAATATTCACTTAAAAAAAATAACAATCAAGTGATCTGGTACTAGAGATAAACAGACAGACGAGAGTCAAAGTCCCAGTCACTCCAAGAGGATGAGAGCCAAAGTTGAGGTACGCAGAAAGTATCGATATAAGCGGACAAAAAAATATTTTCAATTATTGTTTGATTTGTATTAATTCAACACATCGATGTAAAAATATTTTTGATAAATTAAAAAAAAAAAAGGAGCAATTATATAAAATTCTAATCGATTGGATAGTATTTATTTTTAATTATCATTTTAACCAAAACAAACACACAAAATCTGTTATTTTGATTAGAATATTTTTTGTGATATTATTTTGTTTTTGTTTAAAAAAAAAATGTCATGTCCAAAGGTTCATTCATTCATTCATCCTCTCTCTCTCCCTGTGTAAATAATAAATGCCGACGAATTTGCATTGCATCGAAATAAAAATTTGAATATTATTCACTTGGAAAATAGAAATGATATCGTTAAAAAAAAGAGAGAGGTGGGAAGGGGGATGGGAACAAAAAGTAAGATAAAGTTGAAGGAAAAAAAAGACTTCTTTGATTTGAGTTATACTAAAAAAAAAATAAAAAATTTGAGAGGAAAGCTTTTTTTTTTTTTTAATATGGAAGATAAAAAAAAAATAACTTCTCCTTTGCTAGAGTGAGTGATTAGGGTACCAATGCACTCGAGACTGAATGCCAGTACATCAAAAAATATTTGAAGGCCCGCGCAAGGCAAATAAAAAGTATAAAAAATCTTTGTAAAGTCTGTTTTTTAAATATATATATACCGTATATATAAAATTAACCATTGACCATTTCTTCAGGAACATTTTATACATACTATAACGTGAAAATTGCACAATAGGTTTTTGCCTGTTGTAGGTGCTGACATCTGAAGGCTTTTTCGATGAGAAAACATATCCCCTTCCCTTCAACGCCACTATTAAATTTTTTTCTATTTTACCATGGACATAAAAGAAAACTATCGCGGAGTTCCTGGCCCTTAGGGCCTAGTAACTCAGGGAGATGATCATAATAATGCCCATTTCTTTTATAATATATTTCTAATTAAATTTGTATTTTAATAAATTTCTAATTAATTTTCTATTTTTGCCTCTTAATTTAGAATTTAAAGGAATTATAAAGAAAAGGAGGTGAATTGGCAAATTTGATAATTTACATATAAAATTATCAAGAAATGGATTAATGAATGTAAAATTATCAAGAAATGTATTTTAAAAAAAAGAAAATAAATTGATAAAAATATAATTTTATCTACCCCTCCTTCTCCTTGCCCGGGAGCCTTCTCGAGAATAGACATTACACTACAACTACGGCCCGAGACGTGGAGAGAACAACTTCTACCTCTCAAGGGAGGTTCAACACACCACGACCCGAGAAGTAGAATTGCGACTTTTACCT
>JAAAKE020088144.1:0-21503 GCA_010014785.2 Anisolabis maritima | reverse complement strand
TTTATATAAATTTTAAGAGTTCTATAATATACGATTGTGACCGCCAATTAAAAATATTTTTTTCATTATTCTTGCTCTAAAAGGGATCCTCTGGACAAATTTTCAGTCATACAGGAGAGGAACCCATCGTCAACAGATTTCCCGATATTTTTAAGATTTTTGCACTTTTTAAGTTCAAAAATAGTGAAAATATTTTTTAGGTCAAATTTTTGATCTCTAATTTCTATTTCATATAATGTTACCGGTGGTTATAAACGTAATTTTTTCAATTTCTCGTAATTGCCCTTAAGAATTAAGTAAGTATAGGACTTAAATTCTCTCTGGATATTATTTTTCCAAATTTTTTTTAACATTATTGCATTCTATAATTTTGCATAATCTTAATAAAAATATCCTTTCATTTTGCAATAAAAACAATTTTAAATAATTTGAATAAAATTTAATACAGGCTTATCTGACTCAATCTAAAATTATATCTGATGTCAGATCATAATGACAAAATTAGATAAAAATTTGTTTTTATAAATAAAAAAAAATAACACCAGCTCCTCTTATTTTAATACCAAGAGAATCCAGATTATCTATATTTATAATATTTTACAAAAGTAAAAATTTTGCCATCCTCGCTCTTAAGTGAGAAAAAATTCTTCACATTAATTTTCTAGGAAATATCTTTTAATCTCTAGGAACATTTTGAATAATTTACGAAATATCATTAAAAATAATTTCATTTAGTCAATTCTCTAATGGAATATTATTTTAATGAAACTATCCCTTTCTCTTTATGGCAAAAACTAAAATATGGGATAAAAAATTTATTATTAATAATTAATTTTCAAACATCGGCCAGTCAAAAATAAACATGACATTCAGAAATGTTGAAAAATTATTTTATATATTTCCTTAAATATAGAAAACAGACCTAATAAATCATTAATAATTTATAATATGAAAAAAAAAGAAAGTAAATTACTTTGCATAATTATAGTTTTTAAGTGATAAAAGTAATAAAATAATAAGAAAAATAAAAGCTGTAAAAGATAGCAATAAATTATTCTTGTTAATAATTTTACATTTTAATATTTAGGGTTTTCCGTTTTAAACTGTTAGACGCATGCGCGGTGCATTTTTGATTGCTAAAAACAATAGTTCATACACCTGAATTTGCAAATTGCACGAACATATTATCAATATATAATAATATAACAGCAGCATATCCTCTACGAAAGTGGATGGTCCCTAGTTCAAGTCCGGGAGGGTCCAAATATACCCAGTCAAAACAATCATCTCACAATCACTTATCTTAAATAATCTATTTACTTATAGTCCTTTGGGGCATTGTTTTGAAAATCACCATCTTTTTCAAAACAAACCACTATTTTTCAATATATAATTAATAATTTGTTACTATTTCTTTGAGTCGAAGGGGGAAGGGGAGGATTAAGTATGGATGGATGGAAACTAAAAAGGACACTAAAGGCCTATGTTTCTATACAAAAAAGTTTATGAAATTCAAGCCAAAAAACATCATAAGCTAGGAAGGCTCTTCTTCTATTCTCAAGGTCAATATTCTTCATTTCTTATCACCTATAATATTCAACACTATTCTTATCCTGAAGAAGAACGATATTGTTATTAGAAACATAGACAGCAAAAGAAAGATTTTTATTACATCCTGTTTCGTTGACTTCTCTCCATTATGTATATTTTTTTGATTGATTTTTTTTTTAATTGTCTAATTTTATATACATATATTATTATCAACTATATAATATAATATTGAATATCACTTTTAGGTAAGTCGCCCACGAGGGACTTGACATTCTCTATAAAAATAAAAGTCATGAAGAAGACAATAGAACTCAGAGCTAGACATATCCAAATGCCTATTCGGAATTATATTTTAAAATAACTTTTATTTTTGAAATTTGTCCCATTTTCTTTTGGTCTTATTTATTTTGTTGTTTGACTTTGGAAGGAAAGGGGGCACAAAATGAACATGAGTTCTTTCCTGACAATTTTTCCGAAAAATAAATGATTATCCAACTACATTATATTTTTACTTAAAATTGACATGCGTGTCTCTTGCTCTAAGTATCTACTTTCATGAGTACCTTTACGTCAATTGAGTTGAAATATATTGCCATACCAATTGACATTTGAAGCCATTCTTATCTTCAAATATCCGTTTAGTTTAGAAATATATGAAGCAAGAGATCTTTAAGTTAAAGATTACTTTTATTCTCTATAAACTTTTCTTAGAAAATTTAATAAATGTTCGAGTAAATGATATTAATAAAAGCTTTTACTAGATTTTTTTTTGTAAATAAAGATTACTATCAAAAAAAAAAAAAAATAGTAAAGCTTGTTTCTTTTATTTGTATTACGCGACCCCACCAAAATAAACTTGTTATTCCTCCTAGATGTTCTTGTTTGTATGATGGCAGGGGGGGGGAGTTCTTTTTTCTCCATAATTTTCAAATCACTTTTTTTAAAATATATCAGCTTTTTTGCAATAGATTTCTGCTAAGTGACTACATACAGTTTTCATTGTTAGTTTGTTATTGGACTACCATGGACATTTTATTTTATGAACGATTCAGACTTTTTTTTGCAGGGGAAAAAATATAATTTTTAATAAATTGAATTTATTTTTTATAAGGTTTACAATCCAATTTTGGTTTCGATAGACTCACTGCCTATCTTCCTCAGTGTGGATCGACCCTAGAAAATTTGGGAGGTTTTTTTTTTACTCTAATAACACAAACATACACATTTGTTGAAAGGAAAAAAATCCCCCAGCCAACTGATATGTGTGAAAAAATTATAAAAAGGGGCTTGAAAATTTTTGAACCTGGAGAATATATATTTTTAGACCACCAAGAAAGATATTTTACTTTATAATTATTTTATTTACGAGATCTATTTTTCCAAATTTATTAGAGTAAAAAAAAAAAAAACCCACCCAAAATTTCGAGGGTCGGACCACACTGAGGAAGATAAGCAGTGCGGCTATTGAAATTGGATTGTAAAACTTTTAAAAATTAAATATAATGTAATAAAAATTATTTTTTTCGTACTACGAAATTTTATTTTCACTTATTTTTATTAAAAAATTTTTACTTTTTACTAGTATTTTTTTTTTTTTTTTTTTAAATAAAATTTTTTATTTAGCCTACTTCTAATTATCTTTTCTGGTTTATTCTCCTAATAATTCACTACACACTGATCATATAGATCATAGGAAAAAAAAAAAAATCACTTTTTTTTACTTTTAATCTTAATAAATACACGATATACCTTATCTTACAGACGTTTATTATAGTTTTGTATTTTAGAAAAGTGAATGGTGGTCCCGTGACCTTTTGACCTGAAAGTCTCGATTCTGCGTGCAAGTTAAAATAATTTTTTTTTTTTTAATTATTTTTTTATAATTTATTATATTATATACCATTTTCATACTCCAACTCTACATCTTTTTTAATAAATCTGTATTTTTAAAGAAATAAAAAAAGAGCAGAACGTCTGACCTTTCTCTTTAAATATCGTATATAATAATAAACTAAAATTTTCTTTCATATCAGATATCTTTAAATTGAAAGCATCTATATATATATTTTGTCTTTTCGGCATTTTGAGCCATATACAATAGACTAAATCATTTTATTTTTTGTATTACGATACTTGTTATCCAGGCATATTTATTTATTTTTATTCATACCAATTGGTATCGAGATGGTTCAAATAAATTTCCATCGGAATGTCTGGGATCCAAACAAACCCCTTGGCTTTGAAAGCTATCACTTCTGACATTGTCAATATCTTTAATCCCTCAGCCACGGCGGCTCACTATTTATATTAATTATTTCAGCGTTTCTAAATATTTATTCTTAATAGTCGAACAAACAATGAAATTTTGAATAAATTTTAAGCGAAAATTCCCATTTGAGATAATTTCTAATATTTTCCGTTTTTATGGCATTATTGGGTATTAAATTCCATAGCTTTCATAATAGAGTTCGTTTTTTTTTTTTTAAATTTACAACAGATTTGATATTTGCTTATTAAAAATGCAAGGTATGCAAACCAAATGACCAACATAGTAAAGAATTTTTCCATTAATTGCTCCAACTCCTCTAGAGCGCTGATAATTTCTGGAAAGATTTTACAACTGTGCATCTCTGATCCGGTATAGAGGAGTTTTGAAGCAATTAATTGAAAAATTCATTACTTAAGTTGATCATTTGAGAGGCATACTATTCATCAACAAAACATGAACTAATTTCTGCAATCGCCGGTAATTTTAATAAATATCTTTTTTTTTTTTGGCAAGCTCTGCTTCAAAACCCGGACCTCAAAGTCTTCCCTCCCTTCCCTCTCAGCATCACTTTAATATAGACTAAATATAAATAAAAATATCATTCCAAATAATTGACTGATCAGACCTACATTTTTTCCAAAATTTTATTTTATTTTAAAGCCAATAAATAAATAAAATATAAAATTTCAGCATTTTAAAATTAATTTACAACCGATTTGATATTTGCATATTAAAATTTATAAACCTTACAAATCTTGTTTTAGAAGAAAGAAAAACATTTCTTTGACAGAATTATTTACTAATAAAAATATGAATATTCTTAAATTAAGTAATTTTTTAAGGTAAGATAAGTAATAAATTCTTTAAATAATTATATTGGAATATGTTTTGACATTAAATAATAAGAATTTTTTTTTATGAATTCTATTTATTAAATTATTAAATGCGCTTCGAACTTTTATTTTCATCATGACATTTTTAATTCTTATATAGCAATAAAAAATCATTATAATAAACAATTATAGATAGAAGAGTCATTATATAAAATGCCGAGATGATTTAATTGAATGTCGATGTTTTAAAATTTCCAAGCTCTTGAGATTTCTGATAAATCATAATCGGAATATGGGAATAAAAATTTGTAATCCTTTTAAAGAACAAATAATGTTGAAATGATTTCGTTGCTTGAATTGTCGTTTATTTCTCAACCAAAAAATAAAATTAGATCAAGATGTTTTTAAATGAACGAACTTTTGAGAGACAGAGAGGAAAGATTCGTTCCGGAAGGGACTCAGTCATCATTGCTTCGTTAAAGCCAGCTGATATGACTAGCATTTTACTTCCTGTCAGTTTAGATTTATTTGAAATATGCTACGTTTCTAAAAGAACATTTCATTGTCATCTAAAAAGTATTAAAAGTAGAAAATTCTCGGTATTTAATTAATTTGATATAATTTGAAAAATCATTTTCCTATATTCCTATTACTTAGAAGAAAACTTACCAATAAAAATTGCATAAAGTATAATCAAATACAAATTAAGTTTTAAATTGCTACGCTCCTGACCCTGAGAAAGTTCAGAATTAACAATTCGAAAGATTGACATCTCTATTAAATTTGTTTCATTTAATTTAATACGAATGATTATATTTATGAAACTATTATTTCACAGTCATTTAGAGAATTTAACCTTTTAACAAGTTTTATTGTTGGTTTTCGTAATAAGACATTTAAAAATTTTATAGTGCATTTAATTTAAAATCATGGTAATTCTCAAATGATAAATTAAATGAAACAAAATTTTTTTTATTTAAATTTCTTCATTACTAATTCAAATTACTAATGCCACCTCTTCTTTTAAATTTTCTAATTAAAAAAAATTGACACACTCATCTAACAATTAATGTATATATATAAAATCCTCCATCTTCTTTGCATATGGTCATTCTCCTTATAGGAATATATAAAGAAGTTATTTTTAATTTAGTAGGATCAATTATGTTATAAATAATCAGATACCAACACCTTTGTTATAAAAATCCAATTACGTTCAAGTATATAAGATAGATTGTAGAGATTGCGCATTGCTGTAAGTTGTGCAAAGGAGCGGGTATTTATGTCGCACAGCAGAAAAATTCTTTTCAACAAAGAAATAATTCATTAGAAACAAAGATTGTTTTCATTAATATGCGGTCTTTTTTCTTAAAGCAAACCTCTTACGAGGGGTTTTTTCGGCTTTTTAGACTCTGCCCATTTATTTAAATCAATTAGTATCCAATATAATTTGAATAAATTTTTATTGCTTTCGTCGGGAAGCGAACCACTGCCCTTTGAACATGAGGGAAACCTCTACTTCTGCTTCAACGGATAGAGGCTTACGGTTTAGGTCACGCAGTCCCATTTTTTTTTTTTTGTAAAATTGATTTTTTCTTCTAACATATACTTTTCTTATTCCGTTTGTTTTCCGTTTGTTTCGGCCATGTTTAGGTTACTTAACAAAACTCTGAGGATGTGGTGAGATAGTTCGCAAATTTAAAAATAAGTTGGCATAATATTTTCATAGAGATAAACTTTAAAGTATAATCCTACTATTATTATACTGAAATCCAAACGAATCCGTAACGTATCATCAATCTTGCATGTTTACTATGTCATAACTTGAATTAAAATTGCAAAGTATGGATGGCTATTCTCATCCTAATAGTTAGTCTCTGTGTGAGATTTTACTTTTGAAAATTATTACTATTATCATCGGTGAGCACCACGCCCTGCGGGTCAAGATCTACCTCAGGGAATTTTTTCTATAAATATACTGTATTATTAGAAAGTAAAAATTAATCCAATATTCTACTACTAGAAACTAGTTGGTAAATTTCATTAAATATCCTTTAAGAGGAGTTCATTATTTCAAAATTTAAAAAAATAATTTCAAGTGAGATTTTAAAGATTATATCTAAGTAATAATACTTGAGTATTATTATAGTGATAAATATATTGCTTTGTTAGCTACTATTTAAATCTCGTCTCCTTTCCTTGATCTATTATTCGGGAATTCGGGAAAGTTATAAAATATTATATTAGAGTTGGGGGAGAAACTGGTCCGTCACAAAACCCAATGGTTGAGGTGGACAAATGCTGTCAGAGCGCAATGAAATTATATTTTTTTCTATAGTACTATAGCAGAAATCAGTTCGTATTTGATTGCTGGTAACTCAAATGACCACTAATGAATTTTTCAATTTATAACCATTTAGTGCATATTTAATTAATCGGTAGCCAATATAATTATAATTAACAAAATTTTATCGCTTTAGAGGATCGTATAAAAATTTCTAACAGACCGGCACCGGTCCGAGGACTGGCGGTTGGGACCGCTTTAGAGCACACCACTCATGAGGGTTGTTAATTTTTAAGGAGGTTTAACAATTGCGGGTGCTTAGTTCGCTTCAGGGAAGCTGAGGAACAATTATTCGAGAAATCCATTAGTGAATTGGTCATTTGTGTTACCTAAACAAAAACGAACCCTAAGGTAATTCATTGTTATCTATCACCAGGAAATCTATTCAAATTTTATACTAATTCAAAATTAAGTCCTTAATAATTTTTTTTTTTTCACTTAATCATATTTCAAACTTGTTTTATATACATCACATCATAAGTCTCTATTATATAAAACAACACTAGGCAACGAACAAAACCCTTTGGGCATCAGGCCAAAAGCTTCATTGAAATATGCATTGGTTTCTGAAGGGTGAGGGACATGAAAAGCATTTAACGTCTATTTAATTATGAATGCACTCACTTGTTCGGATTGTATATAATAGCTATGAATGAGTTGGCGCGAGGTTAAGGATAACCAGTAGAGTTTTGCATTTTGAAAACAATAGACGACACAGAGAGACCCCCCACTAGATATTAATTAATTAAATTCACACCAATGACAGATTCAGGGTGTGGGGAGAAGAGCACCTCCTTCCCGTTGCGGACACCTTGAACTTATCTCTGGATGCCAACCTGGATTTAACCTAAAGGCCAGAGCAGAGGTGTAAACACGATTTGGAGACATTCTATTTTACGTTCAAATTCTCTAAAGCTTGAATCATTTTCTGCGTTATTAGTTTCACATAAGTCTCCATTGGTGCGATAATCCTTCCTGAAGACTTAACTCCTTTAATTAGGGCTGGAATTGAAATATTTTTCAACTAAATGTTGAAATTTTTGTTTCTGAGAAAGTGGGCAAGTTTTTTTGCTCTCAGGTTCAGTTTTTGAAGTGAATTATAATAGACCCTTTTTCAAAATTCCAGAGAGGCGTAGAGAGGCAGGGCATCAGTAATAGGCGATGTCTCCCTTCTTTCATATTAACAAAAATGTGGAGAAGGTGGGGAATATATCATTATAATTGGTTGAGAGGGGAGAGGGTTATGAAATGGGCAACTTTTGTCCTTCACAATTTATTTATGTATTTCGCTTTTTAAACTTTTAAGAATTCAATTAAAAAGAGGAATGGAGTGTAGAAGAAAAATATTGAGACCGGCCGGACTATTGTAATTTTTAACAATTCATTTTGGAACCACTAGTACTAGTAATAGCTTAAAACACATTTTATATAGGAAATATATATATATATATATAGCAGATATTATTAATTTAATAATTCCTCTTGCTATCAATCTCGCTAATCAAATCAAAACTCGATAATTTTTTTTAAAAGATCTTGATAGATATTCTTTCAATTTGAATTTTTATTTAACTCTTCAATATTTTTTTATTGTACCAAACTAAAAATTTCATCACTTTATTTAGATGGCTTTTTTTTTATCTTTATAATTAGGTAAAGTAAAAAAAAAAAGGAATTTTTTCCTTTAACAAATTTTACCCTCTTATTAAAGTTTTATAATTTCTAAACATTTAGCGAAGAAAATGTATAATTAATTAACGTAAGGGATTTTACACGTTATATATTTTATTATGCAAAGTTGAGTAATAAATTTTCTTTAGCTTTTATAATAGGGAAAGAGATTTGTAGTTCATACATGAGAGCAGAAATAAATATAAAAGAAAAATTTAATTTCTTCTTTGAAAATAATTTCGTGAGTTGAATTTATAAAATAATTATTATTATATTTTCTTTAAAACTTTAATAATATAATAATTACTCTATTATTCGTCTAAATATAAATAATTTTTACTTTCTCTTACCTATATCTTCTAATAATAAATGAGCTAATCTTATATGTATCTTTGTATGTAAATTTTTTCTCAAAAACGGCTCTAACCATTTTGATGAAATTTAGTATATTTACTATTTCGGTGGCGCGGAATCGATTGCGCTAGGTCTTCATACTGTACCGATACGAGAAAGTATTGTGAGGGTAAAAAATATCGATATAGAAATTTTCAGCTTTTAATGATTTGGATAAAATTTGATTAGTTCTCATCTTTGGAAAAATATATTTACGGTGTTTCTGTTTGGTGGAACCTATTTTTTACCTAGGTCCTATTTTTTGGTCTTATATCTAATTGCAAAAGTCTTACCTTTGAAAGCTCTTACTGACTCTTATTGTACATTAAAAAGAAAACTTCGAGCTCCATGAACTATGAAATATATAGTGAGAAAGTATTGTGATCGTAAAAAATATCGATGACGAGATTTCAACGGAAATGCACGTTTTGAGGTCTCTTGAGTTAAAAAAAATGGTTTTCGCACAATGGTCTCTCTAATTTTCTCAAAAACAAAAAATGTACGAAGCTGAAATTTTATATTTAAGCTAGCTACCCTCATCGCATACACATAATAGTTTTTCAATAAAATCGGCCAAGGAGTACTAGTTCTTTATTCATGTATCTTAGTTTTTTTCGATTTTCTCAAAATTCGCTCTAACGATTTTGATTAAAATACATGTATCATTCACCCCAAAATTGTCTGGGTCCCACTTTACTGATGTATCCTTTTTGCTGTTGTCAGTAAATGGAGGGGGCGGGGGGCGCTCTGTTTCTTAAACTACTCCAACAAAATCGAGTAAATTGATATAAAATTGCCAATAAATGGTTACCTAGGGGCCCTGACGCAAAAAATCAGGTGCGACTAAACGCACATCATATAACTTTCTCTTACCAAGAGAAAAAAATTAAATGTTGTGTAGTCACATCACATTTTTTGCGACAGGCCTATATTGGCCCATGATCGTAAAAGAGAGGCTAGCGACAAACTCCGTTAGCGCAAGCGAGGTGCTCAAAAGCCTCTCATATGCAAGCGTTCGAAAGGAATCTTTAAATTGAGAGTACCAAAATATTTTGAGGTGAAAAATAATTAATACATCTTAAGAGTATCCTATTTATTATATTATAGGGCCAATTTAATCCAAATCGTTAGAGTGAATTTTGAGAAAATATTAAAAACTAAAAAAAAAAAACAAACTAAAACATACATCAGTAAAGAGGGGCAGATAAGGGTTAATACATTTCAAAGATCATCTAATAAGTAATTGATATATGAATTTTAATAAAAATCTTTAAAACGAATTTTGAGAAAATAAAAGAGTACCACAGGAAAGTACTTGTATTCTTTGGCCGATTTTATTGAAAAGCTTCGAGGTTCATGGGGCAAGGGTAGGCTTAAATATAAAATTTGAGTCTCCTACGTTTTTACGTTTTGGAGCAATCTTGTTCCCAGCACACAGGCAGACAGACCATTTTTTAGGCTCAGGGGGCTCAAAACGTGTATTTCCATTAAAATCCATTAAAACCAAATTTTTTTGCGAAACACTTTCTCATTATATATTTCATATTTAGTTAAGAGAAAGCAAAAAGGTTAGTTATTTTATTTTAAATTTATTTTTCGGCCTTTAGACATAAGCATAGTACTGTACTTACCATTGATTGATTGATGATTGTTGATTACCATTCATTGGGAATGCCTCTAAAACTTTCTCACTAACAAACTCTCAATAACAATAAATATTCTTTTTGAATTACATGTAGATCCTATATATTCTTTCCCCTGAAGTTAAATGGGGTGTCCTAAGCCTCTAAAAGCCTTAAAATGATGAAATGGTTGAATGAAAATTTAGGGAGGGAAGAAATGAGTGATTTTAAATATTCAATCCATTCTATCTCCTCATTATTCTTTTTTCCCTTCTCGTTTACAGTGATCAAGGGAGGGTTCTTCGAAACGTTTATATAAAGAAGGATTATGAAAGCTCAAGGAAGGATTTATAATAGAACGAAACTCATCACCTTTTTTTTTAAATCATTAGTGACAAAATTTTTTATTCATTTTAATGAAGGACTTTTAAATGTGTGGGTTAATAATATTACCATGTAGAGCGTAAACTTTTGAAATATGAACTAGGAAATTATGAATATAATAGCATTTTTAGCATTGACATTAATAATAATAATACTTAAACAAATATTAGTAAATTAAATAATAATAATATATTAAACAAATATTAGATGATGTTATCATGGAGTTAATTTAAACATCAATTTCCTTCTTTTTTATCGGCTGCTCTAGAGATGTTTCATTAACTTTTAATGTTTGTTTAATTGAAATTTGCCTTAATAAGTTTGCAAAAGGGCGGATGGGAGGCCTATCTCCCAGGCCAAAGATGTTTACGTTTGATCAATTCCACTCTCTCTCTCTCTCTCTCTCTTATATTATTATTATTAGCATTTATCAAAAAAAAAAAAAAAAAAAAAAATACAGAATTTACTTGAGCTGGTCTTGGCAATTCATTTTTATTCATAGGCGAATTGAGTTTTTATCTGCCTCTCAACAGCCTCCTTGCTCAATTTATACACCAACCATTTGTGGTGAAGAATTTCTTTTTTCTATTTGCCTTCATTAAAAACGAATTCGGGGAAATAATTTAAATAAACTTAGATTAATTTCTTAATAAATTCATTTCTCTTTTTTTTTTTTTAAGGAATTTGATTATTTATTTTTCAAAAAGAGTCCATTTTTTATTATAGTGGAATCAGCGGTAACTAATTACAAATACTCAAGTTCCTCGAATCCGTTACTTTTTTTGTAACTTGGAACTGGAACTTGTTCTTCGAGTACCCAATCGCGCTGCCGTTTTATTAGCAGAGCGTCCAATTCAGAAAGTATTTAAATTTGCAAATCATACAATCATTAAATCGAACTTTGACATTTTGATTAATGTTCTAAATGATTTGTATAATAGTTGTTCATACTTTATACTAAATAAAAGATATACTTGTAACTTCTTAACTTACTCGGGTATATTTGCATTTTAAATATTTACACTTTATTTAGGTACTTGATTTATGGATAAAGGAAAGAGAAAGAATGGCAGAGGTTGTGTAAGGATCCCAGAGAATGTAGATCATTTAGAAAAGTGCTAGATTTTGAGAAACGAGACTGAAGAAGAGCTGAATGGAAATACCTTGAATCTCCTGAAGAAATGATAAATAAGTGAAAAGACCAATTTAACATTATGTAAAGATAATGTATATCTATGCAATGCCTCAAGCTACTGAGCGGCAGTTGATAAATAAATTATCATTATATACTTGTAACTTCAAAAATAAGTAGATACAGGAACTTGTAACTAATTCAAAATTCAAAATGAAAGGAATTAATAATAATGGATAACCAGCTCATTTGCCGGGGGACCTGGTCAGAGAGAAGAGGAACAGCCACCAAGATCTAGCGAGATAAGCAAGGCCAAGCAATGCTGAACCTCGGTTGGGTGACCCCGAGGCACAAGGCTGGAAGCCATCGATAATTTGTATTTATATATAAAAATTCAAAAAATTATTATAAACTCTAAAATGCCGAAAAGGGTATTACTAAAATAAAAAAAAAATCTAGTACATTTTTTTTTTGCAAGGACTTGTAACTAAGAACTACTTCTAAGACAAGTAAATGCCCAGCCCTAATTGGAATTCAGTGGTTTTCTTCAGTTGGTCCACACTTGGATTCTGCAAACAATTGGAAAACGATCAGTAGAAAATGGTTGATATAGACACTGTACTTTCCCAACACTAGACGCAACTTTGGAGGCCTTTGGCCTCCTCGCTGCTTCATAAACAGAATTAATACTCCACTTGTGAAGATTTTGGGAAACAATTTTGTTTAAAGGACTTAGTTATATGGGCATTTATTTATATATTTATTTATCGTTTATTTTCCTGAGGTGCTTTCGTATACACCTCAAATTCAGGCGACCTCTAGCCGTAGCCATCTTTCGGCAACTCATGAAGTTAATTGATTCCTATCTCCAACTCCTCCTCCTATATATTAATAGTCCAACTCACATAATTTGATTAGGAAATTTTTTAGCTGACATGACGTTCAGTGAATCCCACAATTCACAGCTAAAACCTATTTCCATAGGATGGCAGCTGAAATATTCAACATTAAATTGATGTGATGTGTTGGACATAAGAAATTGCTGGTTTCTTCAAATTTCGTAAATTAGATTCGAGCTGTGTTTACTTTTCTATTTCTAATTGTTTAATGAATAGCTATTAATACTATTTATCTCTCAAAAGATAAATGGTACTTGCTATTCTGGTAATTATTGTATATTTCAGGCAGTATTTTATAAATAATATAAAAAGTTCATATTTTAGTAGATAATTTTATATCTGAGAGAAAAAAGAAAGAGAACTAATCCTGTAAACCATACCAAGATAAATGGATGTTTTTATTCTTTATACGTATTTTTTTGTCTGATTTCTTTTTTCAAACTGAATTAATTTCAAAGCGAAGTGCCGTAAATCAAGAATCCCTTAAGAAGGGCTCATTTTAGAAAATGTTTTCCCAACTAATATATCTAAGATTAAACAGACCGAAAAAACGAATGTGTATTTTTAATTTTTTGATAGTCTTTTCAAATCATTCATCATTTCTATATTTTACTTAAAAAACTTATGAATTACCTCCTGAAAGTTTGGAGGTTATTTTTTTAAAAAATGTCAAAATAAAAGCAAACTAACATTTGTATTTAGAATTAATTAACTTTAACATTATTTGCTCTACGATAATCTCTTCCCTTTTTTCTATATTAATAAATAATTTGTAACTTACTGGTGTTCTCATTTTTTTCTACTTCGGAGGCCCGGCGGAGGGAGGAGCGAGTTAATTTATAATGCAAATTAGAGAAAAAAGATACACTGAAAATAGGATATATAAAAAACTAATTAATTTTTCCTAAACTAAACAAATATAAATTTCTTTTTCATTAAGACTTATTCTTAATTTGAACTATTTTCCGGAGCCTTATATAACAGATGAGGCCGGAAAATGTGTCTATGTGTTTATTTATTTCATTTGTTTGGGATTTAGCACATTTATTAAGGGCATTGTCATTGGATAACATAAATTACGCAATTTTTGAAAATTCGGCACTTAACATGCTTCCGGCCTCAATTATAAAGAAGTATTCGCGATTATGTTTCTTCAAACCTCTTCATTCTAAATATTAATAAAACTGCATCAAAAGGCGTGATGATAAAATAAAGGAGATCACCAGTCCATTGAAGAAAGTCAGAAACTTTCACCAGTATTGAGTTGGACAAGGAGGAATACATGTACCTCTAAATAAGATGAGCAACATTTCGAGAAAAGAAAAATTAGATTAGTTAAACTGGAATGAGAAAATCCCTAAGATAAAATTTTGAACCTATATATTTTAATTATCTAATATTTTTTTTTTTTTGGCTTGTTTATTTTGAATTATATATAAACTTGCCGGGGGTAACCTACTCGCTTCTTTAATAACTAATAATCAATAAAGATGTTCCTTAAAAAGTGAGGATCTAAAAATGAAAAATATCCTCTAGATCATTTCTTTCTTTGCATTTAGACTATTATCCTATATTTATTTATTAATTTAAATAAATTTATATAGGCTAACTGGTTGGCTTGGTTCTACCCTTCCTCTCCTTGTTTTTTATTTATTTATTTATTTTTCTGTATCTTGACCCATCTAAACTTTAAACGATACACATATTTTTTCAACCAAAAATAAGAAAAAAAAAAAAAAAAAAGGACCCTAATATTTTTCAAATTAAAATAAAAAAAATGTATCTTTTACTTTTTATTTTTAGTGAATAACTTTATTACATCATAAATAAAATATAATGTACCTAAGAAAAAGTACATTTTTAAGAAAATAAATTAATTTAAGTCTTTTTTTTGAATAATTGTAAAAACACTTACACTCAACTTTACAATTATTGACCTATAAATTTAAAATAAAATGTTCCTTGTCAGTTTTTGTTGCTTCTAGTTGCGATTATTTCCTTCTCTCTCTTCTTTCAATGCTCTAACTCTTCTTGGCATCGGGATAATTAGCTGCTGGACCTCTTCTCAGTAAAATACCATTCTTCTTGAATAGCAACTTTAAGTTGTTTCAAATTCAGGAGTCGGAGAACGTCTTCTAATGTATCTTTTTAATATATCCCATAAATGTTTTATCGGTTTCATATCCGGAGATCATGCAGGCCAGTTTAATTTTGTGATTTTAACTTCATTTAGGTAATTGTTGAGAACTCTAGCGCTATGAGGGCGTGCATTAATCTTAATCTTGCATTAATAAAAAGTTATCACCACTAAAAGGCGCAATCGGAACACAACTTCTTCAAGAATTTCTTCTGTGTTCCTCTCTGCAGAGACAGTACCATTTTCGATGCAAATGATTTCGGTACGGGCGTTAAATGTAAATGCCACCCTATACCAAAAGTGAAGTTCTTTTAAATAGCTTTGTTTCTGATTATTGTTGAGCTGTCCAATGAAGTTAGTGATTGACAAAAGAACGCCTTTGTATCCAAGTACTATGTAATAATTTTGACCAGATGCCGGTCGTCTATTCAGTAAACAACTTGATTAAGCCTTCTCCTTATCGTATCATTGTTTACATTAACATTTCGGACTATTTCTAGACTACCTAAATGACTATTCCTTAGTATCGACATTGACACAAAACGATCATCCCTTGTCATTGTACATCTCGGAACGCTCACTCCCATCTTTTGAGACTTTTATTCTCCCTTAAGCGTTTTAGAGCATCATGTATTATTTATTTTGGTTTCCTGAGGAAATTGGCAATGTAACGAATATTAAACCCTCTTTTCCTAAAGCATCGGCTTGAGCGATCTCCTCTTTCAACAAAACCATTATCTTGATTAGAAAATATTCTAAAATAATGGATAATAAATTTGACTATAAATTAGCAATTAAACATCTTGTTATGATCAAATTTACATATAGTTATAAAACAACTAATTGTATTAGAGGAGGTAGTGGCTCAGACGGATAAACTACCGATTACAGATCTATATTAGCAAAATAGCTCGGGTTCGAGTCCGGCTTGCCCCAAAAAAAATTATTTTCCAACTTTGCTAGAACTCTTCTCATGGGGTCTACTGATATCAGAGACCCAAAGGGGTTGTTGTGGAGCAGCCCACGTAGTATCACAATGGGCCATTACTGGCCTAAATGAGTCTCCCGGCGGGGGCCGTCAACCACATGAACCTTATCTATGATACAATTAACTTATTAAATAAAAATAAGATTTTAAAGTTTCATAAATATTATACTATTTTAACTAAAAAAACGTGTCCATTTTTTTTTGCTGTTGTATTTATTTAATCTAGAAATATTTATTTACATTAATTGATATCCACTTGATATAAATATTCATCGGACTGCCTGGGATCCGAACTCACATCTCTTGTCTTTTAAGGTTATCACTATTGAGAATGTCAACGTCTCGGTCATGGGGTGGGGCCCTCTACTTTTAATCGCCCTTTTTATTGATCAACAATAGTAGTTATAATTATAAACAATCTTCTTTAGATTTCACGAGTGGCAAAGGTACTAAAAACTTTTCAAGGACTTTCATGACATTATCTTCTTCAAGGATAAATTGGCCATTGCATTATTTTTGAAATGTCAAAAGAAAAAGGATCTTTTTTTTTTCACTAAAATATTTGATTATTATTACTATCAAAGGCGTGAGGGAGGGATGTCAAAACCAGGGAACATCAAATTATTGGCCTCTTTATGTGTAAGCTTAGGTAAAGATAATTTCATCTAAATTTTGGAAATTGCAAGAATTTAGAAACCTCTATGAACCATGACTTGCTTCATCTTTATTATTTTTTAACTAATATTATAATTATACATTTAGTATTTTATGAAAATAATTATACAATAATTTAATTATTTCCGATAGATGACTATAACAGGAATAGTTTGACTATTCGCCAATATCCCTAACAGAGTATTTAATATCAAATTTCCTTCTATACTTTCATTTATATTTTTTGCTAATTCATGGACTTTTTATTTAAAGACAGTCAATTAGTCAAAAATTCATTCTAATCGTCATTCTACTCCACTTCTCATGCTTTTTCTTATTTACTTTTGCCTTGAATATCTCTTTTAAACATTAGATTCATTAGTGTCTTTTTTTATATAAATAAAAGACACAATTCATATCCACCAAAACACGATGAATCATCTTTCACTCTCTGAGTTATAATTATACAAGTTTTTACGAAATATAATAATAATAATATAATAAATTATAAAAGATTTTTTATACATGTGAACTTAATGAAATCATTATTATGACTAATGACACTAATAATATTATACTAGTCTATTTCTTAATGGAGTTGGTTAGAAAAAGGGCAAGTACTCAAACAGAATGGATTAATTTTTTCTTTATCATTTATTTCAATCATAAATGTGATCCTACTATATATATCTTTAGATGCCTAGAGGGACAATAGCTGAAAAAATAGGACGAAATAAAGAACTCTTTAGTATCTTTTTAAATAGTTTTTCAATTTACTCTTCTTTGTTGAATTCCTTATTTGAAGCACGCGCCGTGCTTAGGTGGCCCCAAGCCAAAATATTTTCCTAAAGGTGTTTTCAGTAAACGTGATAAAAATCGTCATTATTTCAAGCGAACATTTAAAAAAATAAAATTTTCAAGTAAAATTTTGAACATCGAGCATTATCTGCACTTTAAATGTTAAGATATAATTAAAATTATTCATTGAACATCGAACCATCTTCTAATCCTTTGACAGGTAGAAAAATTCAAAATAGAGAAAATTTAAAAGGAAAAATTTCATATTTTATTTTTTAGTGGCAAATATAATTTGCATAGGGGACCCCTATGCTTAATCCGCCACTGTTTAAAATATTAACAATTAAAATAAATAAAAAATACTTAAAAAGGTTCGCAGGTGTATTTTTCTTTTTTGTGATTTCTTAATTTTTTTTTTATGAGCTTTGAACTAGAACTTTCCAGAAAAAATTTTCAAATTCTTTTATAAAAATAATCACAAAAGAGACAATGCAAGGAGTGGACTTTCTTTTGAAACTCATTCTACATACTCTTAATAATCCGGGATTGCATATAAAAACCGCTTTAGAAAAATTTATAGAGAGGAAGACAATTTAATGTACTAACAAAGATGGGTCAAGGAGCTACAGACCCGCTTATCCGCCCTTTCGAAGGCAAATAAATTTCCATTTTTTGTATTTATGTTGAAAGAAGTCGATTGTTGCTGGTTCATCTTCAGTCCAATTTAGTAGTTGTATTTATGCTCAAAGGTGGTCAGCATGTATTTCAAATACATATTTTAATGTATCCATATATATTAATTTATGGTACAGTCTCATTAATGTGTGATTGACGATTTTTTCCTTTAACAGTTGAGGCGACTTAAACAGAAACGATAAATATTTGACGAAAAACATTATCCGCCCTTATTTATTTAAATTAATTGGAGGGCATTATAATTTAAATAGATTTTATCACTCAGGTAGTATCGTTTGACCTTTAAACAAGAGCTTTGTCTATGATTCATAGGTTAGGTCCAAATAAATGCATATAGACATCCGTAATACTGAGGAAAGGTTAACAAAATTTTCTGAAATCTCCATTTATATTTTATTTTATTTTTTAAATGAATTTTTAATTGACGATAATTGTTTTGCTTGATAAATAATATTATAATTGACTAGCAATTAATTTCAATAATTACGGACCATTTATGGTTACTGCCAAGCTTTTGCCGAAAGACAAAAAACATTTTTCATTCTGAAGGGACGTTTTGATCCGCCAAATCGTTTAAAAGCAATTTAACGATTTAGGTGATTCTTTATGCTAATTCAAATTCATTTTTTTTTCTCCTTAGTAAAAGAATGGCACTTAATTGTGATTATAGTAAAAAAATTCGAAATATCAAGGAGAATTTTGTAATAAAATTTTTATTGCATTTTGATGTCAAATGATTGCTTGCCTCTCTTCTCTTATTCCTTACAATTGAGTTGTATTTTGTTTTAAGAGAGTCACGAATTTTTTTTTCCTATTTGCAATTAATAATTATCGAAGATTTCATAGTTAATAGCCCCCCTCTCTTTTTAATTCTTTCCAAAATAAAAAAAAAGGAATTGATGACGGGGTAATGAATTATGAGAGAGGGAAGGAGTGAGGGGGAGTGAGTATGGGGCCTTGACTTCAGGTCAGGTCAACTATTCTGCAACAGGAGAGGAACAAAGGGCAGATGCGTGTCCAAAGCCTACAAAACAATAACGATCCTGGCATTTGCTGACTTATCCTTACTTTAGAAAAAGTTAATAATAATAAATAATGTATACAAAAAAAAGTACAAACACTTTTGTTTGTTTTATTCTCAGAAAAAATAGATTGGTGAATAAAAAATAAAAAAATATAACAAATTAAAATAATCACCGACTTTGGCCTTGAAATATCACGAGATGATCCTTTCATTGTTGTTACGTAAGTGTCTAAGTAAATATTTATTTTGAAAAGGAAAACATTGCACAGGAATTTATACTTACATGTATTAACTGACGGAGGCAGTTTTGGAAACCGCAGGAGTGTGAATGAAGGAGTGAATCAAAGAATAGATAATATCCAGGGTGAACTTAAAATCTAGACACTACCTCCCCCTTGCATAATACAAAGCTTCATTGCTGAGCAACGCAATCTCAGAAAACGTCTCGTTTTCATCCAATTTGTTGGATTTACACATCACGAGCCATCATTTGTAAGCATGACACTTGTTATTTTAAAATTCGACTGATGGTTGTTTTTGGACACCCAGCTCCATGGATGTCCTGCAAAATGATTTTTTATTCGAGCTACCATGAATATATAATTAAAAAGCCATGACAATTTCTTTTGTCTCGTCCAGATCGGGGTTTGTCGCGTTGTTCGCGTTTCTTTAAACTTTTTAACTATCTTCGCCAGGTGTAGCTCTCGCGAGATGTCGGGTATTAAAAACAACTGCTATACCTCATATCCACTCAGAAATACCAATTTAATTCTTTCATCTTACGACAAAGCCATATTTAATCTGCAAAGGATAAAAGATTTAATGTGTGTGCTAAGACTTTCCGGATACCCTGTATAGTAAGACTTTCCAAATCGTGAAATACGTAATATCTCTCGTTATACGAAACAAAGAGCGCAAAAAGAACGAAATCAATTTTTTTTTTTAATAGAGAGAACTAAAATTTTATACAAGAATAAAAATTGTACATATTTTCATTTTATGTTCTGAATAATTTAAATCCTCATCTTTCGTTCATTTCGTGTCGGCTTCTAATACTAGTTGATGGTGACCACGAGTTATCTGAAACAAGGCTGTCATTTCTTCTGCTTTTGTTCTTTTTTCATTCTCTTACCTATATATGTCGATCGAGGTATTTGTTTTTATGGGTAAGAAGAGTAAATAATAGAGAGCTTTCAAAGCTAGGACCTTTGCAATTAGACATAAGACCTAAAGATAGGGTCATTCGTAAAAAATAGGCTCCACCGAACAGAAACATGCTAAATATATTTTCCTGAAGACGAGACCTAGTGCGATCGATTCCCCGCACCCGAATTAGTTAATACCCCATATTTCATCCTAATCGGTACAGCGGTTGAACGGATTTTTCCAAAGATGAGACCTAAGCCAATCGATTCCGCCCCATTCAAACCATAACATTACAACAACGCATTTTATTAGAATCAAATTTTAATTATTTTTTATCCCCGATTCCCTCTAATTTTCCTTGTGTGAGAGAGGGGAGGGAAAGAAGGCTTTCTCCAATTAATTCCCATCGTTTGCTAAGCCGGTATTTGAAAGAGCAGATAGTTTAGTACTGAACAAAAATATTTATTCGCCAAGGAAAAAAAATTATAAGGCAAAATGAACGAGAACAAACCCTACTCATGACTTCAGCTATGGGATGAACAAAATTTTATTAAAAGCTTTTTGACTTTTTGGGCCTTCTGCTTCTCTTCCTTCAACTAATGAACTATTATATTATGGAACGTACTCGTTCACTAAACAAAATAACGATATTGCTCATCTCTTAACGGGAGAAAACGCATTTTTGACTAACCCAATAGAGTTTATCCACAAGGCAAATTTTAGACTTTTTGTTTTATATTCACATTACTTTACTAGATCCATACATTTCATCGGAATTCTTTGATTTCAAAATACTTTTAACTTTTAAATTTTTTCCTTCATTAGAAATTTCAAAAAATTTTCTTATTAGCTATCAATAAAATAACAAATATATGAGTGTATTAGTATAAATTCGTTTGTGTGAGTAGAGGAAAGCGCCGTTGCTTTTAATGGAGATTGAACTCAGAACGGCTCCAAGGTCC
>JAAAKE020088133.1:0-12290 GCA_010014785.2 Anisolabis maritima | reverse complement strand
TTCTTATTTTAAAAAAAAACCTCCCCCCGCGAACACCCCCCCCCCCCCCCCCCTACCTTAAAAATGGAAGATCCCATCTCCTAATCTGAATGATACATAACCTCTATTCTGCTCTGTAAAATTCTCTACACACAGAAAAAAAATCCCATGAAATTCGTCCATGGTTACGGTTCATTTTCCCCTAAAAAGGGGTCACTACCTAATCTGAAGTAATCACAGCCTAAAACCACCTTTGAGAAATGCCCTGGAACAAATTCCATGAAAATCCGTCCGGTAGTTTCCGAGTCCTTGCGTTACAAACAGATAGACTTTGTCTTTTATATAATATATAAGTAGTGCAATCGCCCAAAAATTCAATGTTTGAAGTGCTGGACAGGCGTTCTAAACATCAGCAACAATATATACATTTCTATTTTTTCAATTACCTGGTTACATCCAAGAATGCCGTCTCCATTTCTTCAATTAAATATCTACAGTCACACCTTATAGAATCAATTTACTGAGGTATATTTTAGGTTTTTTGAGATTTTTACAATTAATATATGCATCTCATGTTAGTTGGGTTTTGAAATATATTAATTATTATCCAATTATCTTGTCTGAGCCCTTCTTTAAATGCGAACCGTGTTTTATAATTAAGCACCGTTTCAAAATATTTCCAATCCAACGCTACAATAGACTCCCTCCATCCTTTGGGTAGCCAGCTGTGAGCGGCAGTCACTGTGTTTTCTTCATGTTAGAACGTTCAAAACAATCGTTTTTTGAATATACCATTCATCGCCTGTTGTATGAGGTTTATGGGGAAACAATAATGATTGATGGAATGGTGAGGAAGTAGGTTAGACACTTTAATGAAGGTCTTGAATGAAGGAAAATGTGCATGATTAGCTGCGGAGTGGGTGGCTGTCTGTGGTGGCTGATGATTTGGTGCAGGCTGTGGAAGAAAAAATTCGCAGAGACAAATGTTCCGCAATATCGTTTCCTGTTTCTTCATCTGAAGAAATTCCTTGGTGGCAAACATTTCAACAACGATGATGTAAAACAAGAACTGTAAACATGGTTTTCATCATTGGTGGTTGACGAAGGCATACAAAGACTCGTTTCCCGTTATGAAAAGTGCCTCAATAACGGCGGAGACTATGTGGAGAAGTAGTTTAAGTTATAGAGAAAGGAATGAAAGTTTTTTGAAAATAATGTTCTGTTTTTTTTTTTAAATTGTTTTTGGGTACTTAAAAAAAAGGTATTGTATTTAAGAGCCTACATTTAATAAGCCTGTATAAACCTCTTAACACTAAACCTACCGATACTTCATGTACAGAGTGCGCCGTTAGAATCCAGACAAAAAAATGTTTTATGCAAAAAGTTGTTTATTTAAGCCAATATACAAAGATACCAAAAATGGTGTTATACCTCATTTAAAGGATCCTTGCTGAGAACTTTCATTCGATATAGCCACCTTGCTCCTCTATCACTTGTTCGATCCTTGCCCTAAATCGCGAGCACGCTGATTTCAACTGATCGCGGTTCATGGCCGTAAACTCTGCCTCGATAGCGGCCCGGAGGGAGTTGACGTTAGGTCGGGACTGTTAGGAGGCCAAAAGTCCTTCGACCAAAACATGTCAACGTTGTCAGAGAGCCAATTTTGCACTAAATGGCTCGTGTGAGCGTGTGCTCCATCTTGTTGATAGATATACGGTCTCCCAGAGGGCACAGTCTCCATCCACGACTTTACTGTCCTCTGGACCTCTAAATAAACCTCCTTTGTGACCGTTTCGCCCTTCTAGAAGAAATGCGGTGGCATGACATCGCACTCACTTGAGCGAGGCAACGGTCGTTCCTTGGGTTCACTTTGGCATCCACAGTGAACATTTTTTCATCAGAGAAAAACTTAATGCGACCAGCAGCTTCGTGTTTTAATGAGGACAGAAGCAATTTGCAGCGGTTAATTATTTTGAGCTTGGCGGCCTCGGAGAGCATTTAGCGGACCTTGAGGACGTAGGAGGTATATCTGAGATCCTCTTGAGCGATTCGACGGACGATCTGATCGTTAAGCTCACCCCCAAGACGGAAGCCAATTTCTGAAGTGAGCTCCCCATGTTTTTCAAAATCATGTCTTGGGCTCTTCGGATGATCTCTGTAGTCCTTGTTGATTTCTGCCTAACCTGTATTTTCCTCGCCGGAGTGGAAGAGCCCTCCTTGGACTCCTCTGAGACTGTATCTCTTCACAATGTCATATACAGTCGATCTTGCGTACCCGAAGAATTTAATAATTTCAGTGGGCGTTCTTCCGGCATGAAGGCTTTCTTTAATCGCCGCTCTACTTCTACTGTACTCCATGCTTGGGTTGACGAGCTCCGCCATTTTGTGGTTATGAAAGTCTTAGCTAACTTTAGTGCCAAATGACCCCTCGTGATAGGCAAGACACGCTATGAAATTTTTTCAGAAAGTAATCAATAAAAAAAGGTGAATATTGAAAAATGGGTTGTATGTCTACTATAGGGGAAGCCAATAAGTTAAATGGCTATACAGTAACGTTATATACAGGAAATTCTAAACGAAATTTCAAAAACAGTCATTTGACCGCGCGTGGTAGGTTTAGTGTTAATTATTATGTATCTATTATATAAATAAGACCATTTTAGTTTTCCGGGCTAATCCCAAAAATAGACTAGCCCGATATAAAATTTCCTTCAATGGTAGATGACTGAGATTCTTCAGAGTAAGATAGACCATAGAAACATTTTATTTTGTATTAGAGATATTTCCTAATTTCTTAATTTTCCCAATGTTTATTTATTTTTCATTTCCCTGGGAACAAAAAAAATTAATTATTGAATATTTATTTTAATTAATTCATGTGAAATAATTTAAAGAATTAAATCCCCTTAGCTTTTAGGTTTCGGGGTTACCGGTGGAGTGAGCCTGCAGCTAGTTATTAATAAATTAAGCACAAATATTAGATATTGTTATGAATATATTACATAGGAATTTTACAATTTTTTTTCAAATGGTCCTACTGAAGCCAAAAAGTTGGACATTTCTGCCCTCGCACCATAATTTATGAAATTTGTAAATTATATTCACTCATGAAAATTAGATTTCCGATTATTTACCTCTCAGATTCTGATATATAATCATAAAAGAGAAACCTATGGATTAAAAGTTGTATAATCTCAGTAGTAGTTTATTAATTATTTATTCTAATTTTAGGCCACAGTCGAACAATAGTTGGCGTAGAACAGCTTAAAGATGGTTCTCTTTGTTTGTTAGTCTTTGATCCTAGTCATTCCCCTCACCAAATGAGTCAATTTCGAAATACTTCAACTGCCGTAGCTGCCATGCGTTTAATTCGAAAAAGTTTAGGAGCTATGAAAGCTCGCCAATATCAACTTGTTGCTGTTTGTGGAATCATGGATACCGAATATGAATATCAAGTAAGCAAGATCAAGTTATTAAGCTACATAAAATGATGACTGCTTATTAAAAACAATTCGAATTTTTCGATTTCTTATGAAATGCTATTATGGCGGTTTTGGGGATCTAAAAATTATGTTTAATTAATATGTTTTTTAATTTGTTATTCTCAAATCACAAAAAAAAGTTTTTGACCTCCTATCTCTCATGGAAGATTAAGAAGACATTTGGTTTACAATAACTCCCGAAATAAATTATCGATTTCAATTTCTTTTTTAATCTAACCAAAATAATACTCTGTTTTTTGGTTTTTGAAAAATATGATCTTTTGCAGAACAAAAATAATCAAAAAATCGAAAAAATATCTCTTTATAAGAATTTATTTATACTTTCACCAATTTATAATATAAAATTTAATTTTTATATTGTTTGGAAAATGATTTAATTTTATGTGATTCTTATCAATTCAAATATTTCTACTTACATATGAATATACATTTTTTATATGTACTTTATTGGACACATTTGAAATTTTCTTTTGACATTTTTGTTTCAGTCACTTTTCTCTCAATATTTCATTTTTTTTCTCATTTATTTATGTATTACACAGGTCTACATTTCGAAAAAAATTGATTGATGTTTTTATCATTTCAGATGATTCTAAATTATTTTGCAGAGCTGATTCCAAAACCTCCTCCGTTTTTCCCTTTCATGTTAGGTTTTTTCACAAATCGATTTTACAATTTTAATATATCATCTGTTACACTTAGAAATTGACAAACGCTTCGGAGGGAGTTTACTAGTTTATTATACCGCGTATATAAATATATATATAAAAGGTACTAAATGAATTATATAAAAAAAACTAAGAGATTTCTCTTTTTGTGTTTGTATTATTTTAAAGGGCAAGGTGAAAAGCTCTCGACCTGGTAGTGAAAGATGATTTTTTAGTTTAATAATGCATTTATTTTTCAATGTAGTGTCCTTTAGTTCAATACACTTTGTTAAACATTTCTCTAATGAATGATAATAAATCATTCCATCCATGAAATGCGATTCTTGAAGGTTGCAAAATGTCATCTACCTCTGCAATCACTTCTGCATTTGGCCCAAAACGTTTTCCAGCTACAAATTTCTTTAGATTTGGTGAAAATCAGAGGGATCCAAACTGGCTAATAGAATGTAATGGTATAATTTTCCCATTACCAAAGCACTTTTGTTGGCTGGTGCATTGTCTTGATGGAAGATGATTTCTTTTGCAATCCAGGCCTGGTCTCACGAATTTTTTCATGTAACTGGTCAAGCTATTATTCGCCATTTATTGTTTTACCCTTATCAAAGTAATCAATTTCCATTAATTTTGCATCCCAGTAAAAACACTAGCCATGATCTTTCCGGCAGACGCAATTGACTTAGCTTTTTGGAACAGAGCCACCGGCTTCCATCACTACTTTGACTGCTGTTTTGTTTCAGGTGCAAAGTGGTGTACCCACGTTTTATCCATGGTAAAAAATCGGCGCATAAAAATTGATTTCTTTTTAAAACGCTTCAAATATTGCTGAAAAATTCCTTTTCTCATTTTTGTTTTTGATCAACATTTAACAAATACGGCACCCACCTTGTACAAAGCTTTTTCATACTTAATTCTTAATGTAAAATGTACTGTACTCTTTCTTCTGAGATGCCAACAACTATCTCATCCACCTTTAAGTGTCGATCGTCCATAACCATATTACGTATCTTCTCGATATTTTCATAAGTGGTTACAATTTTTGGCCGTTCTTCATGTAGATCATCTTCAAGAGATGTACGACCACATTTAAACTCACACGCCTATTTCTTCACAGTTGAAAACGAATGAGCAGACTCTTAGCATTTGTTTTTGTGACATATCAGAACACAAATTTTATTGATAGCAATGCCATCTCTGTCTTAGGCCGAGAACTTTTCACCTTACCCTCCTAAACTAATAAGTTCACTTCGAAGAAGGGTTTGGCCACTTCTTAATTTGGCAGATAGTATCTTAGATCCCCATATACACTAATTTTGATATTTTTTCATATTTTAAATTACTAATGGAAGTGTGTGATTCACTTTTAAAAAGTGAAATATCATTTTAATGAAACCAAAAATAAATACACACATATTTATCATGCTATATATCCCATTTTTCTCTTGATCCCCAATTTTCAACCCGATATAAACATAGTAAACTTTTTTAATAAACTCGTAATATCTTGTCTTATAAACATTAAAAAACTGCCATATATATAAAATAAAATATATTTATTGCACTGTTTTTGCACTTACACGAACTCCTATTTTAAAAAATACTAATAAAATAAAAAAATTGCTTTAAAACTAAAAGTAATATAAAAAAAAAGACAAAACTACGGGCAATTTGTGAAAAAACTATACATGATAGAGAAAAAATTGTAATCAGCATAACAAAAATTATTATTAATTCAGCCATTTTTACAAAACCATCGAAAATCATAATGACTAGTGTTATTATTTAAGAAAAAATATAGGATATCTTTTGAATGGGTTTAGAGGCCATAACTCTTCTCCCAAATGAAAAAAAAGGAAAATTTTTTCATAAAAAATAAAAATGAATGAATATACTAATGGGCCAAATAGTAATCCACAAAAACCTTTAACGATACCAGGATCCGCCAGTGATGAAAAAATGAGAAGTTAATGATTGTCCATAGATTTTATTTATTTACCATTAATGTATATTGATTTGAGAAATGCAGGCAGTGAATTGATTAAAATTAATTAAAGAAGCTTTTATTTTGATATCTAATTTATTTATTCTTAATATTAACAAATTTCGTTTTTGTCTCCTAATGACTTGACACTGTCCAGAATAAATAAATCACATATCAAAATATAACTGCGAACCCTTTTCTACCATATGACCAAATGACCTTGTGGGCTCAATGAAATTTGATCGGTCGGGGTGAAAGGCCACACACTAGCTTTTAAATTTGGGACGATTTCAAATGGCGCGATTTAGAATTAATTTAATCTGCTTCGACTTTATTTTATTGTTTATCATTAATTTATTAATTTTAGATTTGTGTAACTTATTAAGGAGAGTATCTGGATCTGACTGGTGGGTGGAGGACTCTGAGGGAAGGATGTAATGGTTAGGGAATACAAAAGCTCTTACCTTATTGTTTGGCCGAAGGGTGACCGCATGCTTAAAAGTGATGGATTTATGGCATGCATTGGTCTCTCAAAGAAAGAAGGCCAATAGATTTTTAATAGTTTCAATTTAATTAAAAGGGTAAAAATATGACAAAATGTTTTTAAATCTGAAGATGTGAAGACCAATATATAATTATTCAAATTGAAAAATAAAACAAAATTTATACAGAAAGAGAGAATTACTGAATATTATATTATATATTAAAATAAATTCCAATAAAATAATGTTCTAGCTAGATGTTATTTTTATGTTTATTTAAATAAGTCATAAAATTGAGTTTGAAGAAAGTCATTGAATTGTTTATATTTGAAATGAGTACTCATCACTTTTGTTGAACGGGGAGTTGTCGGGAAGATTCCAGCTTGTTCGATGAATCCCATGGAATACTTCTTGGCGTCGAACCCGGTTACACAAGAGAGCGAGAGGGTGTGTTCTCACTCTGGTAGAAGGGACGCTGTCACTCAGCAAACTTCCGCCGCAGGTCACGTTGTGATGATCACGACGTGGAAGTTCTCTTAACACGGAGGGGCAGAGACACTCGCTACTCCATTAGCCCGCCTGTGTCCGTTTGTTCACTCTGTCGGGGGCCAGACTATCTATCACTGTGTTCTGTCATCTAATAATCTTTCCTAATAACAACAATCTTGTCTAATAATAATGTGTTCATAAGCTATTCTAATAATGTATGTGTACTAAATAATATATGTGTAATAATGTTATAATGTTCATCTATAGGGTTGGCAACTAAGTAATTGCGAATTTTTAATAAAATAAAAAATTCAAAATTTTCATTTAAATTTTTTTTATTATTAAATTATGTATTGTCCATTTTTATCAATGACCTTTTGCCATCTTTCAGGCAGTATCATAATTCCAAGTTCATAAAATTTCTGGTTTTTATCAGCAAAAAACTAAGTTAAGTGAGATTTTACATCATCATCGTTATTCAAATTTTTACCATTTAAGGAGTTGTGCAAGGAACGAAATAAATGATAATCTGATGGCGCAAGGTCAGGGCTATATGGAGGATGTGACAACACATCCCAACCTAGCTCCAATAATTTTTGGCGAGTGACCAAAGATGTGTGAGGTTTTGCATTATCGTGTTGGAAAACAACACCCCTACGATTTATCAATTGTAGTCGCTTTTCTTGAAATGCATCGCTCAGATTGGACAGTTGTTGAATGTATACATTTGAATTAACTGTTTGGTTCTTTGGTAAAAGTTCAAAGTATACAATTCCTTTGTAATCCCACCAAACTGATAACATAATCTTTTTTTGATTAGTTTCAGCTCTTGATGTTGATTGAGCTGGTTCATCCTGTTTTCCCCAAGACCTTTTTCGAGTAACATTGTTGTAAACTATCCACTTTCCGTCGCCAGTGATCACTCGTTTCAAAAATGGTTCACTTTCCTGACATTTCAGAAGCAAATCGCAGATGCTAATGCGTTATGTCAAATGAATTTCCTTAAGTTGATGAGGGACCCATAAATCGAGTTTCTTAACGTACCCAAGTTGTTTTAAATGCTTTTCAATGCATGTATACGATACATAGAGCGTCTCTGCAGTCTTACGTGTTGTGCTATGACGATCTGATTCGATAATGGACTTGATATGGTCCTCATCAACTTATCTGCACATCTTTGAGTGAAAAATCACCAGAACGAAATTTAGGAAACCAATTTTGACATTGCCTTTCTTTCAAGGTTTCGTTACCATATAAGACACGTAACTTCCTGTACGCTTGCGAAGCGTTTTTGCCTTTCCGGAAATACCACAATAAAATATGTCGAAAATACACGTTTTGATTTTCCATCTTCAAAGGGACACCAAACAGAAACTACACAACTAATCGATACAATTTTTTCACTAAATAAAGGTGGAAGTACAAACCACAATAAAATATTATAGGTTAACTCAATTGAATGGTCAAAATAATAAAACAAATTAGCTAGAGTCATCTATCGGCAAATTCCGCAATTACTTAGTTGCCAACCCAATATATCGTAATAATGTCCCGCGCCGGCCAAGGGTGCAGTTTATATATCGAAACTCCACGTTTCTAGAATGTTCCTTGGAGAGCGGTTTACCAGTAGAGGGGGGAGTCTATACAAATTCTCTTCTCGACTTCACTCTCTCCTCAAGTCCTTGGGAAATTCCTTTTGGGGTTTTTTGGGGACGTTGGTGCATAAGGACACCATAATTTGTTTTATTATTGCTCTTGATAGAGTCCATTGTAACAAAAACATCCGGGCAGCACAGCACCACACAAAAGGAAAGAAATAAAAAATATATTTGCCAGATGGGCAAACCAAGATCAAAATAAGTTTCACAAAAAAATATAATTATAAAATTTAATCAATAAAATTTGTTGTTAATTAAATATAAATCAATTTATCTACGTAGAAGGGATTAATCAATTATTATTGATTTTTTCTCTAATCCCTTCACAATAACCTTTAATTAATTTCATTTTGCTGCCTGCTCAAATCATTCAACCATCTAACCAGCTTTTTTGTTATCAATCAGTATTGAATATTCTAAAATACACGTATATTTTGTAAATTATTTACATGTGTAAAGATTCCATCAAAGAAAGCATTTTAACTTAGACATTATTTAATTTCACTACAATGGATTGTATAGTCCACCAATCGGGATCCCTGTTTATTTACCAGGTACGTAAGCACCTTGGGTAAATAAACAGAGTTTGAGGTGTACCTCCGTACACGAAACTGGACTGGACTCTAACTATAGCCATATCGACATTCCTTGAGTTACTTGAAATTTTTAAATATAAAATTTTAATCATACCACAAAAATTATAATCGGGGCGGTCTCGTAATTGCAGAAATTTTATCCCCACTCTGAAACAATTCCAGAAATATTTTCCTCACCAATAGCCTCAGAATTTATTCTGGCACAAGCCTTCCCCCAACCATAAGGGAAAATGAAATTTTAGATTGTCGCCAAATATAAAAAATAAACAAATACTTTATAATATGAACCCCACCCCCAGTCAGACTCTTAAGAGTGGGAGGCATCTTCGTCTATTGCCATTTTCTTACTACACCTCGTCTGGATTTCTGAAAACTGTTCGACTCAAGTTATTTTATTTTTTTTTCTTAATTTTTGCTACAAATCTTGAGCCACCCTAGGCCCGTTCGAGCTTCGAGCTTAATTACTCAGATTTGTTCCCCCCTATGGTAGCTTTCTAAAGAAAGTTGGGTGAAGGCTTATAAACAATTTTTTCGTTTTGGCCGTTTTGAGTTATTTATTTAAATCAAGTACAACTTTCACACACACATTTTGTGCTCTCACTTTCTTTCTCGAAATTTTACACAAAAAAGCAACAAATAATACTGTTAAACTGTAAAAATTATTTTATAATGATAACCGAGAAACTTAATTGTTTTTAATAATGAATGAAATATTATATGAAAAATTTATTGTAATTTTTTTATAAATTATTTATAATTTGTTTGTTTTTCTTTCAGCAAAGCAAAGTATTACGATCAATAAGGGTTCCTCATGATCGATAACACTGAGATAAGATATGAAAGCACTTTTTTAAAACAGTGTTTAAATTCCTATTTATTTAGATTACACATAGCACAAGTGTTCAGTTAACTTTCTGTAAATTTAGTAATTTATTTAGTTAAATGTTTCTAATAGCTAGAATATTTAAATTATTAAAATTTATCCTTTAAAATTTAGGTTATTTAATTTTTATAAATTAATATATAATGTTATTAATTAATATTATATAAAATTGTTAAATTTGTCACCTTTCTTTAAATAAAAGTTTAAAAAGAACAAAATATTATAACAAATAATATTTTCTAAAATTTAAACAAATCAACCAAAAAGTATTTTTCTGAAAAAAAAAATTTGTTTCAATTTAGACTTCAAAATAGAATGATTAAAAAAGTTACCAACTTTTATTTATTTTATCTTTACTTTTTTATCGATATTTTTCTATTTTCCACTCAAATAGCTACTTAAATTTTCCTATATTATGCTTCTGCTTCATCATATTAATAATTTAAAATTAGAATGAAAAAAAGTTAAACAATTTTTCTTAAACCATAACATTTAATAATACAAAGGTTGTCAATTATTTACATCTTAAATAAAAAAAATCTTATGTGGCCGTTGACACTTCATTTATTTGATTAAAACTATTAATTAGTAAATATATTTATGACTAGATAATTTTAATATTTTAATTTTATTATTGAAAAAAAATGTTAAAAGGATAAATTTAAAAAAATTCTGTGTGACATCATTTTTTGGTGTCTTCAAACAAAATTGTTTAAAATTACTTATATCACATTCACAAATGATTAATTATAGATAAAAATATTCTTACCTACGGAAAAAATGACGTCACAATCATCCAACAACCCTAACTTATTAATCATTTTTTTTTTTTTTTTTTTTTTTTTTATTTTTATATAAATTTTTTTCATAAAATTTTAAAAATTTAAAAATTTTTAAAATTTTTGTCAAGTTCCTCATTCTCATTAAGAATAAATCTGTTGTTTTTTAATTTTATTTCACATTTTACTAAATATTATTATATATACATGATAATTCAGAGTGCCTCAGGGTTCAGTTTGAGCCATTAAACTTAAAAAATTAGATTATATAATTTATTTAAAATATCCATTTAAAACTAGCATTAATAATCACTTCTGCTTTTCGCGGATTCTGGTTCGATTCTCTTCCTAAGGCAATATTGTTCAAGTCAGCCAAAATGCATTATACTATATTACTATTAATCGTCTTTTAAAAGTCTTTTTACTTTACTATAAATCTTAATCACCAAACAGAAACAAAAAAAAATACATTTTTTAAATATTCTGCCTCTTTCCAAGCTTCCTCACAATTAATATATTTTGAAATATTAATAAATTTTTAATAGAAAATTATATCTTAGATAGAACTTAGATTTTCTAATGAATTTTAGGAAAAAATTCCATTTTAATATAAGATCATTTGAAAAGCTAATAATAGAAAACTATCGCTATAGCTTCTATAGATTTTTATCAAAAGAAATAAAAAAGCTCCGAATGGATTTAGAGTTAGAAGAAGCATTTAATTTAATTAGGAAAATTTTGATCTATACAAAACTAAAGATAATTGGAGAATCTCAGGAAATTTATTAATATTCGAATTATGAAAAATTTGATAAACTAGTTTATTTTAGTATTATTAATATAATACATACTTCTAGTATATGAAATATTATATCTATTTAATTTCTTATCTCTGAAAACAAATTTATGAAGGTTTCTGTTTTATCTACATGTGCGTATTTTTAAAAAATCTCTCATACTGTGATTATAAAATATCTAATGGCTAGTCTAATCCAGAAGAAATTTTTAACACAGAAACCAAATATTATTATAATATTCCAAATGAAATTAAAATTTTTCTTTGCAAATTTAAATCTTTAGCTTTTCCATGTCCCTCAATCGTACAGAAACGGCTTGTTGAGTCACTCCCAATGATTCTACAAGCTCCTCTTGCGTTTGACTCGGATCTTCTTGGAGTAATGCCTCTAATTCTTTGTCCTCGAATTTTTTTGGCTGTCCAGAGCGAGGCTTGTCTTCGACGCTGAAATCTCCATCCTTGAAACGTCGAAACCATTC
>JAAAKE020088132.1:5682-43293 GCA_010014785.2 Anisolabis maritima | reverse complement strand
ATTATATATCTTTCTATTATACATGTATTCTTATTAGTATTTTCATTTGATTTTACTTATATTATTACTTATATACAACATATATACTATTATTACTTATTCTACCTCTTATTTTTTGGGTTTTTATTATTATTCTTTCTTTATAAAATATCATTTAATTGTATCATTTAAAACATTTATTTTTTTTCATTTAATAAAGAAATTTTCCAGTAATTTTTTTTATCGATTTGTTATAAATACCCAAGATACTAGACTAAATATATATATATATATATAATTTTTTTCTGACATTTAAAAATTGTCTGAAGGAAATTTATTTTAATAGGCTCGCTGTTTTTCCAAACAGGAGAAATGTGAAATGACAAAATTATAAAAATTTAAAAATGAACTTTTAAAAATATTCGTTATTTTAACTTTTTTCTTAAATAAATATCCTCAACAGTAATTATGTAGTGAGGTCGAGAGGTCTTGAAAAATTTGGAAGAAAAAAAGAATAAAAAATCTTATTAAAGATAATTTTATTTATATAATACATCAAAATATATTATTAATCAAAATCAACAATCAAATTTCCAAAAATTATTTTAACAATTTTAAATTTCAGGCTTCTCACATGGTAATAAAATAATTCTTTATTTACAAAACAGGTGTTTGAATAAGAGAATATGAATTAATAAATTAATTAATAAACAAAAAATTTTAAATTCATACCTCTACCGATTGGTGTTTTAAAATATTTTATTCTGGTATAAAAATATCGTATGGAAAATCTTAATCGCCCTTGGCCATAAAATAAAAAGGATATAAAAAAGTTAAGCAATCATATTAAGGGTCTATAACTAACTACATTAGGATTGGAATGTTGATTTTATTTTAAAAAAAATTGTTGGTTTCATACTCTTCAGCATGCAAACTTATTCAGAAAAAAAAACCTTTTAACTTAAATAGGATGGATTTTTAATTTCTCGAATTAAAAATTCACATTTCTCTTTTATGCATAAAAATGTCATTGTGCTTAAATTTTTTTTTGGATGAAATATGACCACTGGCTGTTCTAGTGACACCTGTGAATTTGACACTTTCAAATTACGCCCTTAAATGTCAAGTTAACAGATTCTTAAATTTTTTAAAAATCTCATTCTAAACTTTCAAAAAATCAAATATATATATTTTTTTTTGCTGATAATTTTTATAAGATAAATATTTTTGCATTTAACATAAACTGTAAAGAGTCTTCTCATCGTTTTTAAAAAATCAATATTGTTTTACTGAGTTAATAAATATATTAAATTATTAATTTCATTAATAATTTAAAAGTTTTCAAATATGAAATAAATAAATAAATAAATAAATAAATTTATTTACAACCTGCTTAGAGGCACAAGTCCTCGGTGGCTAGGTCCAATCAAATACAAATACAAATTTATAAATTACATAATACAAAACAACAAACAATTAACAAAACAAATACAAAAAATACAAGAAAAAAAATAGAAATGTATGCTCATTAACAAATAACATGTTCATACATTTCTATCGAAAGAAAAAGATAAAAACATGATGAAACATTGCGCGCAATAACAGGAGTAACCACGTATTAGCCATCGCGACATTCGTCTTGAAATAAGAACTCACCATTAACCATATTTTAAAGCTAAGTAGTTATTTTCTTTCTATTTCTCTGGTATTGCAATGAAGAACTTGTTGAAAAGAGGGAGGAAGAACTCATTTTTTTCTGATTCGTAGCAAAGCAAAGAAGTTACCTTTCTTTTCCTCTCATCTCTCTGGTGATATATTAATATTTAAATAAACTCATTTATCAATGCACTTCAGTCACATAAAAATTATAAAGTTGAATTTTCTTCAGTTTCCCTTTGCGATTCCCAGACTCTGACAACATTTTTATAACAAAATTTTATTTGAAATTTTTGAGATTTTCCTGTTTTTGCAATGGCTTCTGATAATAATGAGGTAAATATTCTATTTTTATTTAAATTATTTGCTATGAAAATAAACCGTAATAAATTTGTTTTATTTAATATATCTACCTTGAGCTTGTCTCTTTATATACATATTGAAATTTTAAATCGAAAAATTGCTTATTTTTAATTTATTATACCATATGAAAAATTATTTATTCTTCTGCAATTTTTGGAAAAATTTCATAGTTTTATTTGAAAGAAAAAATTTTGTTTTTTCAAGAATGAAATTATTAGGGGCATAACTAGGATATGGCGGCAGGTAGGGCAGTTGCCCTGGGCGCCAAAGAAAATTTTTTTTAAAGTGGGAACATTTCATCTGGGACAACACACAATAAGTTTCATTTTGTTAAAGGGGGTTAGGAGGGCGCCAAACTACAAAAACATAAACTCTCACCCCTGATCAGCTCCGATCACATTAATAAAAAAACGTTGCATTCCGTAGTTTGGACTGAGAAAATCATAAATCTATTCTATCCTTTGAATTTTACTTGCATAGGCATTACACTCGCTTCCTAATTATGCACTACAAGGTCTTTAAGCACCAAAATTGAACAATGACTAATGTACTAATGCAAATTATAAAAATTTCTGAAACCTCTGCCATGAGCGTTAAATACCCTAGGTACCCCCCCTGTAAATTATCCTAATGTTTTTTTAAGTTTTTTTTTTTTTTTTAATTTTTTCTCTTTTTTTTTAAATTGCTAAAATTTTTAATATCCCTAATTAGAACATATATATACATATATTAATTTATTTATATTTTGTGATTGAGTCTTGAAAATACCGATTATGTTATTTATTAAAAAATATAAAATTTAAGCTTATTCACAATTTAATATTAAAAAATTTATAAATTTCTTCAAGTAAGTACAATCTTTGAATAACTGGTAATAAATTTATTTAATTTAAAAAATAGAACAAATTTATTACGTATTTATTTATTTGTAATAAAGGATAATAATAAAAATTTTTTAATTTAAATTTTAGGAAAATAGTAAAATGAAGGACCCGGAGATCAACTTGAATACTCAACTTGTATTGGAGGAACCGGAAGATTCAAATTATGTTCGAGAAGATAACGGAATGTTTTTGGAAAATCTTAATATTATGCAAACTCCGTCATATAGCAATGAAATTATCCCTACGAGATCTTACATTATGAGACAAGTGCCTAACAGATCGAGAAATTTACCATATGATATCAAATTTTCAACATTAAACAATATGAGATCTTGGACTCCTAATAATATAATTCCCTCAAATTATTTTTCAATCAACTCTTCAGAGATTCATGAAATCAGAACATCTTTTACGGATGATAACATGAGTCCTTCAGCATTTTGCTATCCCATTAATGATTTGAACTATAATCAATATGAAAATTTGCAAATATTCGATTTAGAAAAACAAAATTCTTTAAATATTCAACCAGTGATTAATAATACAGGGATATCTATTAATTACCTAAACCCTTATCAACAAGAAAGTTATTCTCAATTAACAAACTATTTCATCACAAGCTCTTTTTTAACCATCCAGTCAGAAGAAATTTGGCAATCTAATATTTATAGAATGTACTATAATAATGAAACTATAACTAATTATCAATATAGTCTAAAAATAAGAAACAATTTTTATTCTATACTTCCTCAAATTTGTGCTAACATTCCTAATAGCATTTCTACTTTCCAAAATATTTCATATCCAAACAATATTATTTGTGAGTTGGAAAATAAAACCGAATCTGAAAATGACAACATCGCTCTTTCTACATCTTGTAACTATATTGATCAAACTACTTATACTTGTAATTATTCTGAACCTTCTACATCAGAAATTGCTATTCAATGTGAACTTTCTTCAGAAAACACTGAGAAAAATAATGACAACGAGGAGGAAGCTTTAGAAGAGAAGAGTAATGAAGAAAATTTTGGCTGCTTTGTTGACTCTAATATAAACGATTGCCTTGAGAAATCCAGTCTTAATGTAGCTTCACCTACTGGAACTGAGGAAGTAGAATTGTCAGACAACATCCATGAACCTGAAATTAATGCTGAAGAGGTTCAAGATACGAATGATGTACCTTTTAGGGAGGATATAGACTCAGAGCAAGAGGAAGTTTCTGAACAATATGATGACTCTGAGTTAGATCTAAGTCCTATAGAAGATGGAGATTCTGACACAGATAGATATTCTCTCACTGAAGTAACTGATTTAGATGATGAACCCGGAGAAGACTTTCAAATTATTCGATATCATTATGATGATGAAGAAGTGCAACTTCCTGAAGAAAACAATCAGGAGAGAAGAGAAGTTATTTCGACAAGCATACTGACTGATGATATTGACCAAGAAGCCCTAGATCAATCAAATCAAGGAGATTTTCAACTCATTCATATTCCATCTAGCGATGAGGAAGAAAGTTCGAGCTCAAGGGAGGACAGTGAATTTCCTTTTTATATTAATCTTTTTGCAAATGAAGCAGAAATCAATCAAGTTTCAGAAGATGAAGGGACTTTATTGTCTTTCATTCCTGAGGAATGATAATTAACTATAGACAAAATGACAGTGCTACTGGGGGTCAAGAAGGCTACATAATTTCCTTATTTTTAATGCCTTTCTCAAAAAATAACAAAACAAAAAAAAATTTTTTTTTAAATAAATTTTGTTTATATTACATTGTCAAAAACTTAAATATTTTCTGTAATTCTATCTTTGTCAATATTTTCAAAATAAAATTACCCACATTTCTTTTAGTGAACTTAAGCGTATTCATTTTCTATTCCAGCACACACTCCCAAGTCGTAAATACAATTATAAATTACATCTTAAAAATGATTCAATTTATTTGCATTTTTGTGAACTGAAACTTAATTTTTTTTTTGTTTCTCATTAATTTTTATTAGTCCTCTTATTTATACTTTATACTAAAAAAAAATGTTTCTCATTAAATTTTGTCTTATCATATAAAAAATATTCATTTTAGAAAAATCTAAAAGGAGGCAGTGGCTAAGACGGATTAACTGTGAATTACGAATCTAGAGTATGAAAATAGTTCGGATTCGAGTCCGGCTTGCCGCAAAAAAATTATTTCCAACTTTGCCAGAAGTCTCCTCCTGAGATAGGGAAATGAGAGATAATCTCATCCCCAGAAGCCCAAGAGGTACTGGGGCATTACTGGCCTAAGTGAGTCTCCCAACGATGGGCGGCAACCACCTCAACCTAACCTAACCTAGAAAAATCTGAATAGAGTTATTGATTTTACAAATCTCTGTATAAAATAAAAAAATTTGATCTGCCCTCCCCCTCCTTCTGTTCCCTTAATGTAAATAAGCTGGTGCCATCACACTAGAAGGGAAGTTATCAGAATTCTACAGTCGAGAGAGGCAAGAAAAGGGTTTTCCTAAAAGGACATTATGAAAAAAATATATAATTACTTTCTCTTACCTATATATGAAATATTTTTATATAGCGCACATTAATATTTGTATAAAAATTTAATAATAATAAATGAATTTTTTAAATAACAATTCATTTTTATTTTATTTATATTTTTAAAATAAAAATAATTAATTTTCTTATAAGATTCTTTAATTATATTCACGTAAATATATAAATTTAGGCCTATTTATAATATTTTTATAACAATATAAAAAAGAAATTATCTTCAATTTAGACATCTGAAAAATATTTTTTATATTTTTTAGTAAATAAATATATCTTTTTAAGTGACAAATTACAAAATATTTATTAATAAGCTTTAAATTTTCAAAGACATTATTAGATAATTTTTTAGATTTTAAATAGAAAAAAATTATAAAAGAGGTTCTTGAAATTTTTTAATAAGGATTATTAAAATAAAAATTTTGAAATTAGGAGAACCCAATTAGAAGACTCTACAACCTCCCATTTATTACCTCATATCTTCGAAAAAGTTTTTTTGTCTTTTCGGCATCTGAGGCCATATAGACTTTCAAACGATATATAATACACAAGACTACAATACCATTATCCAGGCATATTTATTTACATGAATTGGTATCCAATAGAAAAAGAGCTTGCAGAGACTCAAACCCAGGCCCTATCGCTCCACTACCGGTTGAGTTGTTAATTATTAATCAATCAATAAGTTTTTATTCTCTCTTACCTATTTATGAAATATATAATGAGAAAATATTGCAATCGTAGAAAAACGTCCGTATTTCAACAGAAATACACGTTTTAAAGTCCGCTGAGTCTAAAAAAATGGTCTGTCTGTCTGTGTATGAACAAGATTTCTCAAAAACGAAAAAACTTTCGAAGCTCAAACTTTAATTTTAATGTACCCTCATGGATTGCAACTCGAATCTTTTGAATAAATTTGGCCAACGGGTACTAGTGCTTTACTATTGTACTTTTGTATTTTTTTTTTATTTTCTCAAATTTTGCTTTAACGATTTTGATTAAAATTAATATATCATTTATATTAGATAATCTTTGGAATTTATTAACATCTATCTTCCCCGCCCCCTCAAATTTGGGGCCCACTTTACTTTTGTACGTTTTTATGTTTTTTGTGAATTTCTCTTAAACCATTCTAACATTTTTGATTAAATTATACATAAATAAATTAGACATTCTTTAAGATCAATTAATCATTTTTCACCTCCAAATAGTGTGGCACCCTCAATTTCAAGACTCATTTACAAGCTTGCACATGAAACGCACGCTGGCTTGCCAATCATCTTTCGGAAAACAAACAAATTGCGAGTCATATGGAATTCTCATTTATTAAACAAAATAAATTCAAGTTGGCTGCCCTGGGAGCCTGACGCCAAAATTTGGTGTGACAGGTCTTCACTCAGCTTTTCTTACATTGGGTAAGAGAAAGTTGTGTGATGTTTAGTTACACCAGATTTTTTTATGTTTTATTTGTTTAAGAGAAAAAATTTGATCTGCTGCGCTTGGTAATCAGAGACAGAAAACTCAGTATAGGAATTTAATATTGCAACTCACTCACTGTACCTCCTTTAGTAAGGGAGACCTTTAATCGGACAATTTATTTACAATTTTTTAATTAAATGCATTCAAAAGAGAAATGGTCCGTTAACGTGAAATTGCATTCATTCGGGCCAATGCACTGATAATAGTTGATTAGTCATTGAATATCCAACCTTGAAGTACCGGAAACAGTTACAAATTAAATAAATATGAAAAATCGGTTTTTCTTTTTTTTTTTTAACGAATTAAATTAAATTTTTTTGATAATAGTCACGGTGAGCATTTGAAAAGAAATTTTATATTCACTATGGAAATGTAATCCGAGTAATATGGTACAAAAAAGAAAAGTTTTTAAGAAAATAAAATAATGAAGGGCAAAATTTTTTTTTTAGCATTTTTCAAACAATGTTTCATACCATATAATTTGTAGCTTCTTAACTTCTAATTATATAATTATTTATTTTACTAATTGTACCATAAAAACTTCGAAAGACTTTAAACGTTCCTTAAGTAATAAAATAACTTATTTTTATTGAATACATAAATACTTGACCCTCGCGTTGACTGCTTCTTCCGCTCCCTGCGATTGCGGACTCGGTATACAGACATCATATGGACACTCGTAACACTATTTATTGTTTGTTGTTTTAGGTTTTTAATTTTAATTAATTTTGTTACATTCGCCTTTTCCATTCATGATCCCCAGTAGTGGTTTTGAGGAATTCACGTCAAAAAAAAAAGAAAATATTGAATAATATTACTATGAAGGTTTTGTGTCTTTCTGAAACCTGTATTTCATCTCAATGCATTATGTTAGAATTGAAGGTGAGGCTCTGGAGAGTCAGGCGAATGACACCTCCTCCTCCTCCTCATTCGTTCTCAGGACTCGTAGCGTGTTTATCACTTAGATTCTTCCCGAATTTTCACTCATCTTTGTGCTTACATTTCCACGAATAATTTTTTATTTGCGATGATTATAATGCACAATACTTTGAAATATCTTAAGGTAGTTATAATGAATATTTTTTTAAATGCTAGTGTTTATATATAATATTTTGGAACATCTCGTTTTTTGTTCGGGTTGCAATGCTATTTCAAAGAGAATAAGATATTTGGAATTCAGACCATATCTCTTTCAATATAACAATTTTATCAGAGCGATAAATATTTTAGATATTATAAAAAATCAAGTATAATATATAAATTTAGAGCCATGAGAATTAATTCAGTTAGATTTTTGATTAATGAACTAAAATAAAAAATATTTTATAATAAATTTATTTTTGTAGTATTAAAAAACAAAACAAAAACATTTTTTTCAACTCAAAAACAATTGTACTTTTTACTAATTTATATATTTTTTATACTTACCAAGTTAGATACGATTGGAAACAGGAGGGGGCCTGAGTTTGTGAGGGAAATGAGGGTGGGCAAATGAAATTTTTTATTGTATGCCCTTTAGAGTTGGTCTTTCTTTTTTTGCAACTAGTTCTTTTTATAAATTCAATTTAAACTTATTATTTTTATAATTTTTTCGATGGTTTTTCCAATTTTTCTCGGTTTTGGGAAACTCCCTGCCTCCTCCCCCTGATTACGCTCCTGACTAGAAACGTTTTAAATAAACCAGCGTTTCTCAATCTGTACGCGATGGACCCTCAAGGTTAACTTCTTTTTTATTTTTTAATTAGGAAAAAAATACCTGCACATACAAAAAAGTAATATTAGAGTATTAGCCATTCTTTGCCGGTCTGCCTGTATATTAATAATTATTTCTATTAAAGTTTATGTGTAGTCCTTGGCATTTTTTTCGGATGCAGCCTAAAAATTTGGACACTCTTTTTATAGGTATTTTAAACCTTCTAAATCTAAATTAACAAATATGTGACTTTTTTTTGAAAGAGATAATTTGTTTTTACTGTTGATTATAAGTATAAGACCAAAATCTCTTTGTTTCAGAAGGGGTCCTCGATGGCCCAAGGAGGGGCGATGACCGCCGGTCTCTTCGCTCTTCTGGTCCTTTTCCTTTTCGGACACCCAGCGCAGGTAAGAATATTTGTCAAAAAATTAATTTTGCTTAAATTTGTATTGTCTTTTTTTTTTTTACCATATTCATATAAAAAGGTAGAGAAATATACCTGTCTACAGGAGACCTCAATTATTCCACTAATAAAATAAAGCTTATTATATGACATATATCTATGTCAATATATCTAAAAGGGAAGTAGAAAGAAATAAAATTTCCTAGCCATAAATTTCCACTATAGGGCCTTGTAATGGCATAACAAGAAGTAGGTGAGAGACAAATACCTTCAGGCATCCACCCGAAAGAGCGTATTGTTGCTCAATAAAACAATTTTTTTGTTTTTAGGCATTAAAGGTCTTAGACGCCCCAGAATTGACAGATAGACCTTCAATTAGAAAACACATATTATTATTTCTGTATTAAATGGATTCTTATTTCTCCGGGAGTTGCATATCCAAATTTTTCCTATAAAAAATTCTCGTTCTTCCCAATTTTTTTTTTATTTATATTTTTATTAATCTCATTTTTTTTCATATTTTATTGTTTTATAAGGTAAATTGATATGGGAAAGTGCTTGGTGGGATTGTGGGGTGATTGGCCTCTCCTTAATCCCCCACTCTGGGGCTTGCATTTGGAATTAAAATAAGAACTGATTTAAATACCAATAATTTTATTTAATATATAATATTATTATCTATATGCGTACATATTTTAGTCAAATATTCAATTATTTTATCTCTGCTCTATGAGGCATCTAGCCTCGGTACATTATATGAATAAATAAAACATAAAAAATATTATTTTTTATATTAACTTCTAAATAAACGTCTTTGTTATTTTAACTTCTATTTTTTACAATTTTTAAATTAGAGCTGAAATTAAATTTTTTGAACATATTAGGAATTTATCTTTTCCAATCTTTTATAGTAATAAAATCTTTGTTCAGAGAGTATTTATTTTCTATATAGATTATTTTTTTAAACTGATGCTGGCCTCAAATGGGGAGCAAACTTCTACGTATAATTTTGTTAGCTTTAGCTCTATTAACTTTTTTCCTATAAGTTTTCGATTTGTTATAAATTCATTTACCGATAAATGGTATGATAGATTATCAATCTCCAGTGCGGTATAATATTCCGAAAATATCAAAAATAGGAATTCCAATTTAATGAAAGCAGAGCAAAAGATGAATAGACAGACGGTTATTGTTGAATTGTTCTAATTGTGAATTTTCCATTTTTCCATTCAAATCGATGAGAGTCACTTGAAAATTAATTAAAAGTTTCATATTTACAAAACTATTTCGAAAATAATTTAATAAATATCAAAGAGATTTAAAAAAAGAAGAGATTGATATCATCCGAGTTATTGCGTCAGATAACTTTTACATTTAAATTCAAATACAAGGAGATGTAAAGTTCTGTCAATGAATAAATGATAGATATAGATGATTGATAGAAGCGATATATAATCTAAATGTTAATACCAAAAGGGCTTATCACTGGACTTTCTGAACAAATAGAGATGCAGAAAAAATTCCAATTAAGTAAATGCGAATGGTTTTTGAATATTTTTATAGGCGCTCGGTAAGGTGAAATATTAATAATATAATAATGAAATGTAGCAAACCGGTCAGGTGACCACGAGTTACCCGAGCTTAGAATAGCATTTCTACAATTCTATGCTAGTCTTCCTCCTTCCACCTTTCATTGAATGCAACAGGCAGACTTGTTTTGCCTCTCAAAGTCCCCCACCAAGAGGTATTCCACCAATCACAATGGCGCTTCCCTTCTAACTAGCTCCTCAAACTTTCCGCTCGAAACTTCCTAGATTGATACAAGTAAACTCTTTTATTTTCTATAAAGTAAATTAATTAATTAATTTTAATACCCAATTAAATAGTTAACGAATATGTCACTCTCCCTTTATGAGATTACGAGTACAAAATATGATTGAATTTTAGTCACTCATTCTTAGCAATTGTTTATCAGCCTAGTTTCCATCGAAATTATTACTTTTAAATAAATAGGATTTCTCAGAAATATTTTTAATAAATTCATTAATTAAAAATAAATTTACGGTTATTCAGATTTAAGATCATCATTAAAATCAAAGGAAGATTAGGAATTGCGATTATTCTCTAATCTTAAACTGAAAAATTCCATTTCACATTTAATACCAATAGATAAATTATTTATTTTAGATTTTATTAATACAATTTAATTAGTATTATTTTGTTAAAATAGTGTAAATTGCGAATAATTGTTTTGTTGGACATGTGGTATCCTAGAGCTCGAGTAACAAAGCCTAACAGAACGAAACCCAATGAAAATAATCTCTTTGACGTCAAATAGGATGGAAGCTATTTGTTGTTTGTTAATATTATTATTAATTTCTTCACTGATTTGTAGAGCTATTGGTCTCAAGATAATTGAAGTGAAGAGTGATTGATGGATTTTTAATGGAGGCGATGATCTTGGCAGCATCTCAAAGTTCCGTTCAGTGGACGGATTTAAGATTCCATTTATTCTTCATAAATTTCCAAATAAAATATGAAGAAAAAAAATTAGTCAAACAATAGATTTGATAAAGAACGCCATTTGGTGTGTCGATTCAATGAAAGTGAAGAAATATATTTGACGTCACGTAATAAATAAATATTAAATTTTGAGGCGATCAATTTTGTTATTTAATATAATATTATTAAGAAATATAATCTATGATTACATTAGTTGCATAGTAAATTATATTTAGATACTTATTATTTACGAATAACAAATAGATGCAATGGCGTAAACATGGGCGTCCGCAAGGGAGGGGCAAGGGGGTGTACCTGCGACCCCCCCTGTATTCGAATAAAAAATTCCACAAATTATAATCATAAAAGTGATTGAAATCAGTGATAGCGATATTTTTTCTTGTAATTTAAATAGTTTTATAGTTATTAAAGTTCATTTAATTGATATCTCACTGAAATAGAAAATTGCTCTAGTTCACGAAAGGTCGCTACAGTTTGAGGTGTATATGGGATATTTCGTAGAATATTTACCCCACATGCAAAATTATCTTTTCTAATTAATGTAGATTATCTTTATCTTTTTATACCTAATATAATTTATCGTAGTCAAAATTAATTTAATATGAAATTTATATTAGTATTTATTATTAATATTTTTTTCACCCCAGGAATCCACTAATTGGAAATAGTAATTAATACACTTCTACTATAATTACCTAATGAAAAGATAACAGACACTATGCATAATTGTTCAATTAAAGTTTATTAGACCAAAAGGGTTATAATTTGAATGATGTTAATTATTTGCTTATTGAAAAAATTTTGCATTCACTTACTATTAATGATTTTTGAAACATTAATAATGTTTTCTTTTATTAGGATACTTTATATATTTTTTTAATTAGTTCTTTTATTTCAATGATTCGCTCTTGGAATTTTTTGGCCCTTGAAACCTGCATCACTTATATCGCGAAATTGGAATTGGAAATGCTTGGATTAATTTAGTTTAGTAAATCCTCTCTTAGGAGTGAGTAACTTAAAATTTTGGGTTAATATAACATAACTTTAGAAAAAATGCCCGTCTTTTCGTGTGGTTAACTTTCAGATTAAAATTTTACCAAATCATGGTTCTATTTAAATAAATGAATTTAAAAATTTCTCTTTTTATTATTCAAAAGAATTGAATAGGTAATTAAAATTATTTTATATAAAATTTAAGCTCAAAATTATAGTTAAAGAGTGAACGCTAAATCATTTAAATATCAAGCAAGAGTCGTAATTGTTAGTCAGCGTTGTTCTAGTCAATTACAAAACATTACATTCATATTTTAAACAAGTCATTTCGGTGGCCTAACTTGCAAGGAAAATCTACATATTTAATTTAGCAAATCCTAAAAACAAGACGAAATTCTAATTTTGAAATTGAAGCTTTTACAGTTATTATCATTAATAAAAAAATCATATTTTCGGTTTAATTTTGGTTTATTTGTATTAAATATGAAGTTTTGATCCTATGACCTCTTCAGCTAAATCCAGTCAATTTTTACAGAGATTTTATCTCATTTATCTTATCTAGAGATCTACAATCTGAAGTGAAGCGAGAAACAAGATGGCCGTCATACTAGGATCTCAGTTCCATCTACGTTGCACGATTGATTGTGGCGCCATCACAGACATTTTGTTCTTTCAAATTCAAATTTTAGATTACTTAGATTCACATAAGTTTATGATTATCAACATATGAAAATGAGTGGCCAAGACATAATCACCACAAATAAACAATAAACCATAGTTCAACCGAAAATCTAATTTATTTATTAAGAAGAAATTCTATTCAATATTATTTAAAATTTTAAAATAAAAAATTAGGAATGATAATATTCCTTTATTCAATATATGAAAAAATTGTTTGTTTTAAGACTTTTTTCTTAAGTTTCGACTCTCTCACTCTCATTAAATTTGTCCAGAATTTCCTTAAGAGCTGTCTTAAAGATAAATCCTTTCGTGTCCTGAACTTAATATTAGTCATCAGGAAATCGTGACAGAGCAATTAGTCTCTCTGCTCTTGTTTAGTAATTGCTCCATGGTTCAATTTAGTATTCTTGGCGGATGATTATTTATATACTTAATTACTTCAGAAATTCAATCCAAATGTAAAAATTTAATAAATGAAGGGTTGAGGTCAGGGGTCTTACATCTCATAAGTACCTGAGCTTTCTTTTACTCCTCTATTTCATTTTGTCTTTTGAATTGTTTCTTAAATCAGGAGAATATGAAGGGAAATTTTTACAGGACAATTCCAAACTTGTAACCTATAAAAATATTAATAGCGAATTGTCCGTCTGTTCGTCACGAAAATTTAAGTAATTTCTCGTTGAACTGGAGCTCTGAAATTTTTTATATATAATATTTAAATATTGAAAATGCTATGAAAAATAGGAAATCATAAAAAAAAACTTTTTGGAATAATTATACAATACAAAAATTATTAAAAATATGCATAGCTAGGCTTAGCAAATGTTTTGGCTCGGATCACAACGCTCCCAAGTGGACAATTTTAGAATCTATTAGCTTCAAGAGGTTTTTTCAGATATTCAAAATGCTATTATTGATATTGAACTATAGATCATTTTTTCAAAAGTTTTTCTAAAATTTTTACAATTATATTCGTGGTAGCCTGCCGAAGACAGGCTGTGCAGCTAGTAATTATCTAATGTTTTACATAGGTAGATATTTAGCTTCATGATCTAAGGGTGGTTCGCTTCCCGTCCTGAGTGATAATAATTTTGTCTACCAATTAATTTATACAAGGTATAAATATTGATGTAATCTAAATGAAAAAACTATAAAAAATTATCTATTTTTTAATAGAAGTTCACACTTTATTTAATTAAAAAAAATAAATAAAATGCCCTAAAATGAAAATCTGTGAATATTATGTATTGTACTTCTATTAAAAATAATCACTGCCTTAAATAAGTTTGACATTTATATCAACCTATATTTATTTATTAATTAAATTTTATAATTTACTTCCTTTTAATTATTCCCCTTACTTTTACTTATTTGGAGCTGCCACTGATCTGTTGCTGTTTTTTCCTGTTCCAGGGTGCCAACAACAGTCTGTTTACCTGTCCTCATGGTAAGTGCAATTGAATTCATTCCATTTGACAGCTTGAGATGTCTCGCCTTGTAGAATAATAAAAGACCTCCATCTTTTAAATGTCCACTCGAGGTCTCTTGGGACGAGCATGTCGATTGCCTTGGAGCTGAGCCTGTTAAAATCTATATATATAAATCCTTAGTGAATGAATGACCCCCTTAGAAAATAATATAGATAGTCTTTCACATTCACAGCGAGCTGATTTTGATGCTAGAATTTACAATTCAAAATTAGTTTATTTTATACTTGGGTTTATCTTATTCAAAAGAGGATTTTGAGGGAGGCGATTACCCTTCCCATCTTCATTTGAATAACAAAATATAGGTAATACATTTTTAAAATCTTTTCTTCCAACAAGTAATTTTTGAAATTTCATTTTACAACATCATCATTTAATATTAATTAATCATGCATGTGAAACAATAAATATTTATGATTTTTAAAATTGTCATGTGTTTGTGAAGCCCGGTGTATTTCATTAAAATGAGAAAAAGGTGATTTTAAGTTAATATCTATAATAAAATATTTATTTATATTTATATAAAAAAATATTGAATAATAGGGATTTTTTAGAGGAAGTAGGGGAGGTTTCTTATATTTTGTTGATTTATTTTAATAATTTTGTAATTTTTTCCCAAGTTGACTTCAAAATGGGAGTCCTCTTGAACTCCTTTCTTTTAAATTAAGAATATTCAATTATTTTAAAACACGAATAATACAGATTTTTTTTGTCTTGGACACATTTATTTATCATATCTTACCTTTTTTTAGGGGTGCACTCTAGCGGACTGGAAAATTCGTTATTTCCGGGAGTTGGGGTTATTCCCTTCGAAGACGTGCATGCCGATTAAGCCGCGATTAAGATTCTAACTCTTCTTTCGATTTATTGAAACTTCCAAATTTCGACTTATCGAGTTCAAAAACAATAAAGTTGTTGAAAGTGAAAATCAATTTCTCAAATGACTCCGGTAATTTTTTAATGAAAAAAAAAAATTAAAAAAAAAAAAAAACAAATATAGTAATAATATTTGATTATTTTCGTTTACATAATACTTTTTGTTTTGTCTTAATAATCAGTAAACGATATAAAATTTTAAAAAAATATAAATTTCATTATATAATTCATCATAATGCGATTTTACTTTTCTTTTATTACTAATTGCTAATCCTTTTGTTTAAAACATTTCCTAGTATAATATAAATAGAAAAGGAGAACAATTTCATCAAATATAATGTCAAAATTCTCATCAATGTCCTCACTAATGTTTAAATTATATTTTTTGTATGCTTAATTATATGTTTTTATTTTATCAAGGTGTGAGAATAAGAAAATATATAATTATACTTGAACATTTCACTTCCATTTTTATTATTGAAAACATAAACATTAATATAAAAAGAATAGGTAAAGTTGATTGCAATAGTGGGGGAGGGGGGAGGGGAGTGAATCACATTTGGCTCCCTAAACCGCAAACCATAAATTGGCTATCATGTAGATATTGAATGGAATTCTAAGTTAGAAACTTTGTTAACATGAAAACTTTATTGCACTCAATGGAATGATTAAACGCTTAAACTGAAATGTGTCCGAATTACCTATTAAAACAGCCAAAAAGTATAATAACATTCCGTTAATTATTAATTAAACTAAATAATTTTAATTAATTTGATATATCAATGACTAGTTAGTTGTCTAGCCAAATATCTTATTTTTTAATAAGTAAATTCGTCAATATGATTAATGAAAAAAGGTTGAGAACCAATGAAAATTTCAGTATTCGTTTTAAGATTTTTTTTTTATCTCTTAACATTGACATATAAATAGACATATAAGCAAATTTCTGATTGGGTTTGGATTAAATATCCTGATTCTCTGTTCCTGACAGGAAGACAAATCTATTCTTATTTCTCTTTTGGCCAGGTCTATTCTCAGCAGCGATTTTGATGAAAGGAAGAAACACCGAAATGAGGAACGGCTTTAAAAGCTTCAAACAAAATGATTAAAAACATTATATGTCAATGAGAAAAACAAAGGATAAAAACATCTCACCTTTAATTAATTTGATTCGTCTCTAGGCATAGTAGAGTATTAATATTAAAAATCTGGTGTGACCGCACATCACATTACTTTCTCTTGTCGGTGGTAAGAGAAATTGTGTTATATATTTATATTATAAGGGGATAATTGTCCCTTTAGAACTTCTATCCATGAGATTTTTATACAAATTATTTAATCTTTAATTGAGTTTTTTGTAATTATTCATTATTTCTCACTTTGTTTGTAAACTTACGATTCATTTATATCAAGAGAACGAGAAAAAATAATTTTTAAATGAATGAACAGAACCCTGGCTTAAAGGAGAAGTGGCCAAAGCAAAAGTTAAGCTGTTGAGAAGGAAGGCCAAGGGCAAACTCAAAGATAGATGTGACCAACGATCTCGCCAGTTCTAAGAGAAAATATCACATCAAGACGAGTGATAGAAATTTTCACCTCATTCACAATGATAGAAATTTTGTAACTACATTTATGTAAATTTTTACTACATAAGTGATTGGTTCCTAATATTTTTTTAACCTAAATAAAATTCATAATAGCATATTATTTGGTCATTTTTCAACTTTAATTTAATAAAAGGGCCTTATCAGAGTCAACATTTTTAAGACTATTTCTTAGATATTCTCATGACCGGGTTAAAATGGTGAGTCGAAAATTTTCCTATATATTTTTTGACGCAAAAATAAATAAAACTACCAATTATATTCATAATTTTTTAAAATTAAATATTATTCTTCCAAAATGATTTAAATTCAATTCGAGTAGAATAACAAATAAATAAATATACTTTTTGGATAAATATTTATTCTTTGTAAACATTTATTTATAATCTTGACATTGTTTACTTTTCAAAAACATATGACATTGCCCTTAAAGCCAACTAAAATTGTTCAAAGGCAAATAAATAATGATTATAAAAATGTTGTTTTTACTGTTAATTTTGTAAATATTCACACAAAACAAATTACATTTTTTTAATAAATAGAAAAAATACAATCATTATTACTCAAATTTCTGAGAGGGAATTAATGGAACTCAAATTTATATTAAAATTATTTAAAAAAATTAATTTTTTTAAATTACTTGTCTCTTCAAATGGCTTGAATAAAAAAACATCTGGGAATGCGCAAAGCTGCAGTGTCACAACGAACTTGACTCCTCGCTTCGCTCGCAATTCCTTTCTGAAAGCAGGGTTAGTGAATTACTCACTTCGCTCGCAACAGTTCCAGCAGAAGAGAGTGGATTAATAGATCTTGGTATCTGAAACTAACGTTAGGTAAAAATTGTGATATTTGGCAAAAATTCAAAATTTTAGCGACTATTTTGATTATGTTCCCATTGACCGATTTTAAAAATTTTGTCACATTTGTACTCCATTTTTGATGCTTTATCCAAAGTCAAAAACAAAAACGAAAACAATAAAGAACTTTTCAAGTTCGTTGAAAATAACAAAGATAATGTCTATTAAAGTAGAACATGTTTAAAAGATGGCTATGCCTATAAAATAAAATTTTATTTTTTAAAATTATTACTAATGTTTAATTTAATTTGCAAAAATTAGGATAATTTCAAATCCCCTAAAACCATTCCCATGTTCCTAATTTAGAGCAATATTTTTTTAGAAATTTGCATAATTATGCACATTATAAATAAAATTAAAATAAGTTATTAATAATTTATTTCTGGAAATATTTAAAATTTTATGCGAATTCAATTTGTAAATTTTTAGAAAAGTTAATATGTAGAACAAAGAAACTAAGTCGAAAAACATCTGGGTTTTGTTTAGCAAATACCCGTATGTTTCCGATGAATTTCTAATCTCAACACCAATTTTGGGGCTTACATGTATTCAAATGAGGTCATTCGAAAGAAAATTCAGTTATCTCGTAAAGAGATAATCACACCTACGAAAAACAAATAAATATTATGCAAATGAAAACTTTCGAAAGATTATTCAATACATTTTATTTTTCTATAAATAAATAAAAAAATGCAGGGGCTTAAGATAAACTCGTAAAATTAAAAAAAAATTAAATAATTAATTAAATAATATAGAGTAAATTTAAAAAATGAAGATTACCTCAAAAGTGTTTTGAATATAACCCTCCCATTTATTTTGAAAATGTGAATCAAAATAATTTTAATCTTATTACTTAATCGGTAGCCAGAATATTTTTTCGGGGGGATTTTAATCAAGATCGTTAGAGCAAATTTTGAGAAAATTGAAAAAAAAAAGTACATCAGTAAAGTACTGGTGGTCTTTAGCCATTTATATTAAAAAGCTTCGATGTGCAAGCGTTTTCGAGAAATCTTATTCACACACGCACATACACACACACCGGCGCATGAGCGGGCAGAGAGGGACCATTTTGTGAGACTCATGCTTTTTAGACTTAGGGCATCTCAAAACGTGTATTTCCTTTGAAATCTCAACACCGATTTATTTTTGCGATCGCAATAATTTCTCACTATATATTACATATATATAGGTAAAGGAAAGTAATATATTCTAAAAAATATGAAATAATATATTTCCATAATTTTTGTTTCAATTTTATTTAACACTATATTTCCCTATAGATTATATTTTTTATGTATATGTATTTCCTTTTATTCTTTTTGCTGTGATTTCGCGGGGGGGGAGGGGGGGGGGCTTGAACCACCATAGCTCTCTCTAGTAGCCCTATAAGCCCTGCTTATAGCCAAAAATATTATCATAGTGTCATTTCCCCTTTTCTTTAGGAGAATTTCAAAGGAAAGTAAAATTTTAATATCGCAATTTTTAAATCAACTAGGTGAAAATCTCTTTTCTTTAAAGACATTTTATGATTTCAGATAAAATGTTTCTTCAAAAGCTTTTTAAATAATAAAGCATTAAAAAAGGTATTATTAAATAAATAATTAGAATATGGAAATTTCATTATAAATAAAGGGTTGTTTTAATCTTTTTACTTTACTCTCGTCGTTGATATGCAATTTTGAGCTAGACTGTTTAAAATTAAAATAGATATTTATAGGCGTAAGGTGACGGCTAAATATATAAAATTTCCTCATACTATCATGGCTTGCAAAAATTAGTTTGTTATTTTGCTGGAAGATAGGCAATCCAAAAGTCCAACTCACTCATTGCTACAGAGCTGGTCTAGAGTCTAGAGCAGTGTTTCCCAACCTTTTTTGTGCCATGCCCCACCTAAGCCGTTCTAAAATTCTTATGCCCCCCTATGTAACACGTTACTGCTTTTTTCTTTCAATTTTGGCACCGAAATCTAGAATTGCATTTAAATGGTCCGGAGCAAAAGGGTTAAGCTCGTGTCGAGTCCATTTTCGAATTGCCCCCCTTAACAATCAAATTGCCCCCCTGTGGGGTGTGGGCCCCAGGTTGGGAAACACCGGTCTAGAGAGATTTAACAGCTGCCCAGGCACGCCTAGTCTGCTTTAGAGGGTCACTGAAGAAACCTGAGTTGATCATTTTGGATGCCTAGCATCCAGCTGCAAACGCGATCTAAGTTCTGAAACCTTTAAATTATGACTCATATTAATTCCATTGGGCTCACAAACTAATCAGCATTAAGAGGCTTGCTTGATATGATCAATCGATATAAAATTTCTTAACTTTCTCACTAATTAATTAGATGGATATTGATTCATTCCTTTATGAAAATTTTAACTTAAAATATATTAATTTTTGCAAAATACTGGATAATTTCGGTCAAAGATCGTAATGTAACGTAATATAACAACCAGAGTGATTTGTCTACCGCCCAGCGTAATTCGAAGCGCTTGTTCTAAACCGTCTATTAATAATAGTATATGTAATCGAGGTTAATAATTTCCATATTTAAAAAAGATTTAAAAGGAAATGGGGATATTTCAGAATTTTAATAAGAATTAAGTATTATAATATTATAATTTTTTGAAAAACTATGATGAAAATTTTTAAATAATGGAAATGTTTCCGTTTAAGCTAATGATTAAAGCAATTGGCGTAAATTACTGGAAAAAAATAGCGGTGCTGAAATCAGTAGGATAGATAAAATCCAACATACGTGTTACGTGGCTTTCTTTCGGCTTTGTTGGTCGTTAACGTCTTTAACTGCCGAGTTAACGCCCTGATTCAGAGGGAGAATCAACGAACGAATCGTACGATCAACGATCAAAAACGATCGCAATTTTTCGGCCATCGACACTTTTACAGTTTCACATATAAAAAGATTAATTTGCACGGAAATTTAAAAATATATTTTTTCGCCGTTAGGAACGAACTAACTATTTTGGCTAATGTCACGAACTTAAAATGTGACAAATCGAATCAAATGGAGAAAAGTTTGTTTCATCATCGTGAGTATTTATTTTATTTTTTATGAGAAAATTGAAAAACGGAACCAATGCATTTTATAAATTGAAATAGGGTTACAACCATATCGAAAGTTTTTAGGAACAAATGATAAATTCGCAACCGTATAACGCTTTTTTTCTAATTTATAAAAAGCCTTCATTATTTATTTATTTAATTGCTTTTTCATTGAGCTCTCTATCTCTTTCTTTCATTCACTTATTATTTTTAATTTTATTTATTTATCACTTCAAAAAATTAAATGAAAATTTAAGTATGCACTTATTTTTTTATTTATTATTTATAGTTTAAAGTATATTAAAAGGATGTGTGCAAAATAAATAAAAAATGGAACGCTGCAGTGTTTGTCTCATTTATTTCTTACTTTTAACAAGACCTTCCGAAATCCTGAGCCAGTCCACTGGTAAATTGAAAATATTTTTCAATTTTGGATCTTCAGTCATCATGTCCTGTTTGTCTGTCATGTGGCAAAAGATAGGAAAAAATGAAAGTGAATAATTTTGTCCTTGGGCGATTTAAAAAGGGCGGCGTTTTTGAATCACCCGCCATCATAACTAGCAGAAACTATCATACGACTTCATGCGATTCTTGGAGGTAAAGCAACTGAATCAACAGTTCGCAGACTTATGAAAAAATTAATCGAGGCAGTCACTATTTAAAACAGTCTGCTCACCGTTTTGATAAAACGTTTTCACCATTAAAACGTGTCATACGGTAGTGTACCTCACAATAATAACAAATAAATCTGAGTTATAATAGATAGCAAAAATTATAAAACTGTGAATAGAACAACAAAAAATGGGAGGTGATTCAAAATAAAAACTCTTTTTTAATCTCACTTTACTATTTCTATTTACTTTTTAAAAATACAATTATTAATTATAAAATTTAAATTTTATTAACTCTAAGATTATTCTGGAGAAAGTTCAATAGATGATAGTATCTTTTCATTTGGTTAGAGTTATAAAATATTTATTTATTTATTGCCATCTCGCCCATCTCTCGTTCTTTCTCCTTGGCTTCAAAAATTAAGTAGATCACGTGTCATTTACTTAAAAATATTTGAAAAAATCCGAAAAATCCTTGAACATTTATTATATTTAGGTAAGATGCTAATTTTTATATTGTTTTGATTAAAAAAATTTAATATATTTCAATTTATATTCCTGCTCCTTGTAGGCGGTTTCGAAACTTTCTTCTTATAGATTCTTGTTTTTAAAATTTTTAAGTTTCGAAATCTAACAACATATTAATATGTTCTTATTATAATAGCAAAGTAACCATCGAAGTTCAAACATCCAATTTCCCAGTAAATTAGTCTGTGCTACAAGAAATGAAAAAAAAAATGGGTACAAAAAGCCAATAAATTATATTATATATTTTATTTATATAAGAAAAACTTTGAATTTGCTTTGTCGGGAGTATATACTGATGGGGATATGAAACATTTATGATATATATTGGATGCAAAATTACTTCGTATTTGGTAGACAACCCAATTGACCAAAAAATAAAGAATTTATGTAATCTATGATAAGTGAATTTTCAATAAATTAAATTAAATTAAAAAAAAAAGACTGAATTATTAAAGGAATGAGGGAAAGCAGATCATACATCATAAAAATTCTTCACATATCAGCCGCTTGATGAACCAGCAAGGGGACTGACATTTTGGCCATCTAGGCAGGGAGACCAGTTAATTAAAGGTTAATTGTTCCCCCAATAAAAAATACAAAAAAGGTTAACTTGGTGTTTAATTTTTATTTTTATTCAATATTTAAAAGTGTGAGAATAATTAAAATTTTTAATTTATAAAGTTTATTAAAAACCAATGGGGGTGGGGAATTTGAGCCCCTGAGCCCCGTCTTTCCCGTCACTACTAATTAACTAGAAAATTTTATTGAGTATTTAAAAAAAATTAATGCTCTCTTTTTTTACTTTAATTTAAGGTTGTAATATCCAATTTTATTAATCTGTTTTTTGCATTATTTTTTATCATATTTTTTTAAAAACAATATAGCTCTACAATTAGGACTAATAAAAACAATGATTTAAATTTCTTTCGTTTTATATCCGTTTTTTCTGCACAACAATATAACTTTTTCTTTGGTGAAATTGGCAACCCTTAGTGGGAGATTATTTTTTAAAATTCTAACAACTTTCTTTTTTATAGTTCTCATTCCGGCGGGACTAATACTAAAATTGGAGTGATAGAGAGATTATTATGCCCCACTACGCAAATATGACAAGCAATAAAAAAGATCCTTTTTATAAATTTTAATAAAAAAATAAAATAAAATAAAAACTAACACCTCAGCCAAATTTTTTAATAAAATAAGATTTTATTTGTTATAATTTTAATTGTTCAATGATTTCAAAATCCAATAAATAATCTCGAAATATTGCATTTTCTCTTCAATTGTATTTCTTTTCAAAAGAAATTAATAAGTTTACGGTATTTTTTTTATAAAAGTTTGATAGTATTGTGTTTCTTCGTTTTTTGTTTTGTTAATTTAATGGTTAATAATTAATTTGCTTGGATTTCTTTTACTAATTTCTTTAATGAGATTATACGTATGAATACTTTTTTCCGCTCAATACTTTAATGAAAACTTTTTTTTTTTTTTTGTTCTTTTCATTAAAAATCAATAAAACTTTTTTGTTAAAGTATAAAATGCCGTTAAATTGTCAATGAAAAAATCTTGTCTCTTTTTTTTTTCTTGTTAAGTATTTATAGCTATCACTAGGCAATGTAATTTGGGCCAACATCACCGTCATAAAGAAATAATGCGAGCTCATCTGTACATTATAATGTGCGAGTGTTGCCTAACAGTAAAACCGGCTAACTACCCACCTAAGGCTCGAAATGCAGCAAGCACGTTCCGGAACAGCCATAAACTCCCCTTTGGATTCGCTTTCAGTCCAAGGAAATTAAATAAGTACCAAATTGAACAATTGACACCGACGGAAGTTGAAGGAAATAGCTATTTGGCTTTGTGAGGGAGTTGATACCTTTTTTAGAAAATCTTTTTACGTAGAAGAATATCAATCATACCAACCTATGGACTCTAATGAATTTTAATCATTTTAACGTTAAACACGGGAATAAGAAGATCTGGACCCACACAAAATAATTAATACATTTTTTTTAAATAAATATAAAGTAGAAAAAAAATTTATTTTAACAACCCTCTCACGTTGCTATTGGCTAGCCTGTCCTTAAACCTTTAACGACTAAATATACAATAGTGAAATATTAAAATTTATTTCTTTTCACATTATAAGAAAAAAATATAGATTGTGACAAATGACCTTTTCTAAAATCCCATTTTTAAGTCTTTTTCGGCATCTGAGGTCATTTAGGCGTGTATATTTTTTAAATTAATTGTTAGCCAATATAATTTCATCTGTGAAAAAGGGAAGCAAACCATTTAGATCATAAAACAAGAGCTCTACCTCTGCTGAAAGGGACGGGAGCAACATTATTTTTTCCAATTTTATTCTTAATTCTAAAAAGGAGTTTTGATCTCTCTATATTACGACATGAATCGTGGGGGAGTATCAATTCGTTCGTTTTTTCTTGGCAGCCCAAATAACCAACTCCCAATTCAGGGGGTCCCAAACTTTTGTGGACCTCGATCCACTCTTAGAAAATAAATTTTTTCGCGACCCACCTGAGTAATGCCTTTAAAAGGGGAAAGGAAAACTAATTACTAAGTTACTTAATGTAGAACAATGATATATAATAAATAATAAAAAGTAAAAATCAACTCATAAATATTTATTATTACAAGATATAAATATTATGTACTAAAAAAATTAAATATATTTTGTACAATGAAATATATTAAAAAAAAATAAATTCATTCGGTTGTCTGTTTATAATAAATAATAAGCAACGTTAAAGTTTTGTATACCTTTTATTTCCCGACAGAGCATTTTTTGCGCATTACCTAACCCTAGTCTGCGACCCCTTTGGGAAACTCTGACTAAGGGTATTCTCTAAAATAATTTTTATCATTTTGCAAACAAATACTTTTATCAACTAGGAAGTTCGATATTCTTTGCATTTAGCTTTAAGGACCAGACAAGATTTAGGAAACCCTGCCCTAATTTATAATTTTAATCATAATTGGATAATGTCTAAAAAAATTTAACAACCGAGCATGAGTGGCTGGCTGGAACAATAATAAAAAAAAACATTAGTGAGTTGGTCATTTGAATTGCTAACCTTCCAGCAACTAAACGATCTAATTAATGCCTTTAATTAATACGAAGGCTATTTTTTAAGTAAGGTCGGTCCGTTTTAAAAATAAAAATAAATATTAGAATATATTTTCGAAACAGATTTATTTTCAGATTCTATATACGTCCTTATATTTTCCCCTTGATTGTTCAACCCTTGTCATACCTTGCATTTGGACTGATCTGCGAAACCCCTGTTTCATCCCCTGTGACAATATGACTCAACAACTCATCGCCTTCCTCGTTATAGAGTCAAAAAGGTCAAGGCACTGTTCATTCTCTTCTTTTTTGGTCCTCTGAAAGGTGTTTCGGGAGCAAACGGACCTTACTTTAAAAATAACCCTCGTATAATGAGAAAATTGATTAAAAAATGACATTTGGAAAAAAATTTCAAGTTCAAAATCCTCATTGCACTACGAAATATAAAACAAAATGGTGACTTTTTTTTAAACATACTTTATGCATCAATTCCCTGTTAAAATGTTTATTGGAAATCTCATTAAAAAATAAAGTTAATTACTTTTTCAAACTTTTATAATAATAATATAGTTATATTACTTCATTTTTTAATTATTTGCTCACTTTTTTTTACTTTTTAAATTAACAATTTTTTTTTCCTTTTGAATACAATATAACAAGTAACTGACTAACATGACTTTAAATGATTCAATTTAATGAATGTACGTACACCTTCCTTTAATATGGAAATTCTTTTATTCCGGTTTCAAGCTCTCTGCCAGACATTTCACCCAAGTAGAGCTCTCAAAATTTCCTTATTCTCAATTTTTCTGACAAAAAGACAGAATTTAGTCAGTTATAAAAAATAAATGTCAAATATTTTTTATTTATTAGTAAGGGCCGATTCCAAAGGCCATTTGGCGCCTCATTACTAGTTAATATATAAACACACGTTTACTTTGTAGCTTTTATGTTTATCTTACATATTTTTACTTTCTCTTGTTATATATGAAATATATAGTTAGAAAGTGAGGCGATCGCAAAAAATCGATGTCGAGATTTCATCGGAAATATACATTTAGAGGTCCCCTGAGTCTGGTTTTCGCAAAATGGACTATCTGTCTGTGTGTGAACAAGATTTCTTAAAAACGAAAAAACGTATGAGGCTGAAATTTTTAAAGTATATCAGTTCGTTTTTACTCTCTGGAAGGTAGCCAACCCAAATGACCAACTCATTAGATTTTTCGGATAATTGCCCCCACCACGCATGCGCAGTTATTAAATCTTTGGGGAAATTAACAAATCATACCTGATCCGCTCTTGACGATCTCTGAATCATTTAATCGAAAAATGCAATAATGAGTTGGTCATTAAGCAAAAAATGAACAAATTTATACAACCTCTGAGTTATACTTATAATTGAACCTTCTCATTTGCACGGAAAAAATCATGTATGCCAACATTTGTAGGTAAATAATTTTTTATTTGTTGGATTTATGTCCGTTCCGGGATTAGCATTAATTATTAGGATAAGATGCGATCAAGAAAATATCGGCCCATCGCTTGAACTGAGGTCCATCGAACGTTACAACCACGTACTCACCACATGTGAGCCCCTGAGTAAAAAAATATCAATTAAAAAAAAATTTCTAAATAGTTTATCAAAATTTTAAGCAATATGTCAGATATAAATGAAAGATTTACATTGTTTGGAATTTCATAAAATTTATCTTTTTTATTTAATAACTCGAATTAACCTTGCGTGATCTTGGATGACGACTACGAGTTACCCCATCAATGACTAAAATTGACCTGATTTTTATTTAAATGAAATGCTTTTTAAAAATTTGTCTGAAAAATTTTATTGAAAATCGAGACCCCTAAATTTAAATAATCATGGCACAATATTTGCCCTCGAAAATACATTCTAAAATACCGGAAAATTCTTGTTGGGCGGGTATGAGAAACAGGTATTGGAACGTGTGGGCACCCGAGGGCAAATGATGCAAAAGACATTGTCATAGAACATTCCAAGAGGTGAAAGTACAGCTACGCAGGCAGCAGGGACTACGGGGCTCCGCCCCGTGCATCTCAGCACCGCTACGCTTAGGACCGCCATCAATTAACAGCATATCGGCTATTCAAAAGTGTTTTGCCCTCTCATCCTTCATAGTTGTTCTTTTCAACTGAAATAGGCTTACTCAAATACTTAAAAAATTAATAAATTGAAATCCAAGTTTAAATAAATAAATAAATTTGTATTATATCCTTCTATTAAAGAAAAATATTTCCAATCAATTAGAGTAGTGGCTCTCAAACTATGTTAAGATTACCCTGAAATATTTGCTAATCAAATTCTTAGATAAAATTTCCCTGAAGGGTAAAAACTACCCGGAAAAAGTTTTCTCTTAACTCATAGTTACTCTAGTGCAACTCGTACTACCAGATGGATAGTCATCATCTAAAGGAAAACAGTCAGGATTAAAAATTTTATTCAATTCAGCCCCCGCCCCCTCGCCTATGCTTTTCTTTTTGAAATTCAATTTTTTTTAGATTAGACCCCTGAGACTTAATAATAAACTAATATATAAATATTACTTCGAATAAGAATTTTATACATTTGTATTTATTTTAAATAAAATGAAGTGTGTTAAAGAATATATTACTGTTTTTCATTGTCCCTGTCCAAGGTAATGTTATAAAGTGACCTCGTTATTTTTCCTTCATTTAATAAAGTATCTACTAAAAGTTTATAACGGAAATAATTTTAACAAAATATATATTTTACTTACTTTTATATAAGTATTTGATGCTTATTTGCTTTTCACTATTTTTTTAATATATAAAAATATTTTCAAAAATTTTCTTCTATTTTTTTTCGCTTTATGTTTCGAACAAATTTCGAAAATATCCATTTCTAAATTAAAGTTGGTATTAGAGAGTTTTATTTAGAAAAGGATAATAAAGCCCCCTTCCAATGAGATTAAACTAAGATTATAAGATGGGCTATTTATGAAATCGAGCATTGATTTTGCTTCATTTTCTTGAATGGAAAAAAATTATAGAAAACGATCATAGTTACTTCACTATCCATCATAATAAATATATTAATAAATAATAAATATAGTGACAAATTTTCTGTTAAGATTTAAGGACCGTTCTGTTTTTTGTCATTCCCTTCCTTGTTTTTTCCTCCCCCTTCCTCCTACTTTCTAGAAAACGAAGCTGAAAGATGCAAATTCTTTCTCAATTAAAAAGGAATATCATTTAAATAAATATATAATAAAAAATCAGCTTTAAATATTTTTTTTTGATATTTGTACTAAATGTACTAAATGTACTAAATAGATAAATTATCAAAGTATTTAATTGATAACAAACGGTTTGATTGCGTTAGTGTCGGTGTCGGTATTTCTTGAAGGCAAAGGCCTTGAATGCTGTTTCTTGTTCCTATCATCTAGACGACGAGGAGAAACACTTCAAATACAACCTGTATTAAAAACAAAACCATAAATTATTGGTTTTTTCCAATAACTAAGGTCCTTTGATAATTCTTAGAAAGGAAATTAGTTTTTATTTCAAATAAAAAATTTCTTGTCAATAATCATTAATAAATAATAATAACTTGATGATTAATTAAATAAAACAGATTTAAATTGTAACGATATTCAAGTTCTAAGTTAATATAAATTTTTTGGAATCCAATTCAATCCTAAATTATCTTAGAAGGAACATTTTAAGTATATAGCTAAGAAATGTGAGAATAAAATAAAATCGATAGCTAATACTACATGGGGAGCTGATATGAAAACTTGTCTTCTTGTTTATAGTCCTTTTATAAAACCAATCTCGATTATGGGTATCCATTGTTTAATAATAATGCACCTAAAAGTGTAATTAAGGAACTGGATACAATTCAATAGAGATATATTAGACAATGTATGGGAGCTTTAAAGTCGTCATTCTTAAATGCTCTCCCTGCTCGAAGGATCTCCAAATATTAGGGGGAAGATGATATCAGCGAATTATTTATTGAAAATAGTACCGGCCTGTTCTAAATTCTGTCTATAATAAATATAAGATCTCTAGTTTCGAGACGAATAATTTCTCGAATATCTCTATCATATGTGGAGGCCATTAAATCGATAGAAAATAGGATTCAAATGTTATTCACTTCATCTGAATTCGGAGGTGAGTTGGAATACAAGCGACATGAAATATGTCGAATTTAAAATCTCAGGGGCTATGAAGTGTGAGATAGAAGTTTGTTGAAAACAAAAAAGTGCCTCAAACTCCCCATTCGCTTCACGTGCTCAGAGATAAAAATCTTAACAGATGTTTTTGTACTAATTAGTCAATAATTCCAAAAGCAAAGAAGGCGCCTTCACTAAAATTGAGACTTTTGTTCTATATTTAGTGCTGAATCCAACCATATATAGATTATCATAACAGCTCTCTTGAAATCGGAATACAAAAATAAAATAGAGGCCCAACTTGAAAAATAGTTGATATCATGGTTACAGTCGGAATAGTTAAGACTCTTCTCGAAATCAAATTCTCCTTACGAGTTTGGAGTTAGATAGTTATCTATTTATTATAAAATTTACCAATTATCAAATTATCAGTTAAATCATTGGTGTTTGAAAATTTAATAAAAAATAAATTTTTATTCGTTTCTGGAAACTTTACTCTCTATATATAATTTCTTTAAATTAATTTTAAATTCATATTACTCATCTCTCTTATTTTCCATCTCATTTACTTATTAATTCATTAAAAAATCAAAAAGATTGTGTATTTAAGCCCATTTTAAAACAGCTCATTTATGAGATTCTTTTTCTTTTTTTTTTTTTTTTTATTCCTATAAAACATCAAATTAAATTTGTCTTTATTAAAGATAAAAAATATCACATTTTTATTCGTCGAAAATAATGGATGCGTGAACATGCTTTAATTAGTTCAAATGATAATTATCGGGTAATACGAATTCATTATTTATTTATTTATTAGCAAATATCGATATCCTCATATCATTTAAAAAAATTTCAATCGCTGCTTTATTTATTCTATTTGCCCATTTTCTAAAAATTTTACTTATTTATTATTTATGAAAATATGTAAAATAAACACGAATTTTCCTAACTTTTTACTTTTTTTTCTCAAGTCATAGAACATTGCTCAATGAAATTTTATTCAAATGGATTTATTTATCATAATATATTATTTTTTATTAGCGAATGTTAACAAGTCGCTTGGCTTAGCATGTGCATGGTGACTCATGCAGTTACGTACCTAAGGTTTTTGATATACACTTATATTTATAATCCGGAAGAACTCTTATCGCTTGATTGATAATAAATATATTTCCAACAACAACTGATTAAAGATGTGATTCTGTTTATAAAATCTATTCGATTTCACTTAAATTATTTATTTCTCTTTTTATTGGGCGAAGGCTGAAATTGTTTTCTCATTATTCCTATTGGTCTCTTTAAATGTTTTTATCATTTTTTCTTTCTTTATTCATTTGTCTCCGGGGCTCTAGAGAGTAACTTTCATGGGATAATACTGTAGTGGGTTGCTGTTTCCTTCCCCACGAGGAGGGGTCATATAAAACTTGGATACTTTTTTGCCATGAGTGGATTTGAACCCAAATTGCTTTCACCTCCGGATTTTAAGCTCAACTGCTTTATCCCCTCCTCGATAATATCTTTTTATCATACATATCCCATTATTATGATCGGTTTTATTGTCTGCGTTATTATTTATTTGTTTTCAAATCGAATTTTTTTTGCTTTCCAGATACTAATCTCAGTGCATTTATTCTATTAACTATCAAAAAATATAATCCATTTTAATCCTGCCAATTTTATATCAAGTAAAAAATTAAAATTAATTCTATTTATTTTATTTTCTCTTTTTGTTTTTACTCTTTTCTCGTGATTCATTTTTTTCAAAAAAAAAATAAAAAATAAAAAATATCTCAAACTTATATTCATTGAAAATTTTTAAAACAGAGGTTTCAAGTGTTCAAATGTATTATGTACACTAATATTATTATATTTATTAACATAAAAAATAACAAAAGTATTTTATAGCTAGGAGGAGGGGAAGACGTATTTAGAGGGTCTTTCTCAGAAATGAGAAAAAAGTTTACATCATTTATAGAGGACTCCAAGCAAAAAATTGGCTTAGGCCCCTCAGCGGATTTTAGGTTGAGCTCCGCCCTCCAAAAAAATATTTTTTTGAATTCGTTCCCATGAAAAAATAATTCTTAATTTCTCTTTATTTATTTATTTTTTTATTAATATTTCTCTTTAAGGAAAATGTTGTCCACAATACTTTTTTATATAATTTTGAAAAAAAAAAACAAATAAAAATTTAGATTATGATTATCAAATTATTCTTTTGCGATTAAATAAAAGGATTGATTTTCTGAGCTTCTTGTAGGCAGCTTATTTTCTGACTCCTTTTTACTCCTCGAGTATTTAAAATATAGCGTCGTTTAGTGGGGTCGGATGATTTGCACACATGTTCAAGAATTATCGAAGTTGAAACCATGAAAGACCTTCAATTTTTTTATTTAAGACAATTCAATAACTCAGATAATGGTTATAAAATATTTTAAACCAGCTATTAAGAATTTAACATTAAAAAAATTTATAGCATTTCAAATGAAACAATTGAATTCAAATGGGAGTTGGTTGATAATGAAAATTTTTCAATTATTATTTTTTTATATAAAAAACTTTAACCTCCAAAGCAATATGAAAGCATTTGGGTACTTTTTTATTTTTACGAGTAATCCAGGAACCTTGAGAAAAGTCATTAAAATTTAATAATTACTTAATAAATTATTATATTCATTATATCATTTTTTTTAATTTAATTATCAAATTATATTTTTTTAATATACAAAAATATCTATTTTCAGTTTTTCTCATGAATTTATTACTATAGTAGTAGAGATAAAAGAAATCGAGGGCTCATAAAATACACTGACTATTTTCACTTATTTTCGGTAAGGGGTGCAACCGTACTCTTTTAGGGATTGTACTCCTTTTTCGTTAACCGTACAAAAATAGTCCTTTGAATTCATTTGTACTCCCTTAAAATATAAAAACTTTAATAATTATTGTATGCTAATGGGGATTGCGAGTATTTATTTCCGTTAGTGTATGGGGGGGATAGTTTAATTAAGTTTCTTTGAATGAATCCGTTATTTACTTACCAAATGCTCTAAAGTAAAGTTATAATAGTTTTAAGGGTATAAATACTTTTGAAAGAATTCAGAATTATTCAAAAATAATTCATACAACAGAAAAATATATTTTCAAGTATTAAAAATTAGAGAATATTAGAATCACTAATAATTTTTATATTATTTTAAAAATATATTGTCGAATGGAGGCGACTCAATTTTCTTTTTGCGACCCCAATCACCATATCCAATGAAATTCGATCCGTACTTTCTTTGTACAAAAAATAACTGGTCACCTTATTTTTAGAGTATTTCATTTTTATAAAGAAAATAATTTACATTTACATTTACACAAAGTTACATAAAGTTTTTTCTCGCTACTCTTAAATTTTTGACACCGGTATGTACATATCACTTGGGCAACGGAAAGCTTCAGTTTATCCCTTGAATGCAACAAAGTTAGAAATGTCAAACTAACCCCACCTAACGCTATTATTATTTTCTCAAAAATTAAAGTTCTTCACTCGCATTCAAGAGAAAGTAGTTGTATAGCAAACTGCTTAAAACAAATATTTGACTTACCATGAATGAAAATTTTAATATTAAATTCCCTTTTCACTAACTAAACATTTTTTTATCTTATTTCCTCATTATTAAAATTAAATTAAAATAAAATATTTTTAATGCAATTTTTAATTTTCTCTTTCATTAAAATAAAATTTTATGAAGAGTTGCAATTTATTTTATTCTCTATTGAAAACATGATCACGCTTAAATCGAAAGGCTTTAAGTCATTCATGGAGAATATTAATTATTAATCGGTTCAGGCTGTTATTATTTTTTTTTTTGCCTTAGGCGATATTCCCCCGAAATATTTATGGAATTCCTTTTATCGAAAAATACTCCCCGATGAGTAATAACGTTAAAGGTTGTCACAATTCCGGACCTAATAACCTAATTCGTTCTCAAAATACAAATGATTGTTGTTATTTGATAAAATCTATTTGAAAAAATCATGCATTTATTATACAATTTTTAACGTTTGTAACACATTCAAGTGGAATAAAGGTTATAAAAAATAAGAAAAAAATACAGTAAAAGTAAAGGGTCATCGGAAATTTATCTACAAACAAAACAGAAACCGCTTAAAATTTGTCCAGACACTTGGCACATCCGGGTCACTGAGTCTGTCCCTCAGCAATCGAGGTTTATTTGTTTTTACTAAATAAATATTAACCTTTGCCTATCCTACATTAACATAATACTTACTCTATCAAAATGTTAATTATTTTGAGTTGAAAAACTAAATAAATGCAACATTGAAATATTCTCTGAATTAATAAAAAATTGTTAGTTTTTAAATATAGGAGCACATTCTCCCTAAGAATTTTAATCCAATCGTTATAATGAATTTTAAAAAAATCGAAAAAAACTAAAAAAGTACATTATTAAAGTACTAGTACTCTTTGGCCGATTTTATTCAAAAGTTTTGAACTACATGTGACGAGGGTACTTAACTTAAACAGAAAATTTTAGCCTCGTAAGTTTTTTCGTTTTTGAGAAATCTTGTTCACAGACAGACATACAGACCATTTTGCGATATATCAATCGATAAATATCAAATAAATTAATCTGAGAAATGTCTTTTTATTATTGTTTTTTACACTATTTGTTTTCAAGCGAATACATTTTTTATTATACTTGTTTTTTGTTTAAAATCTATTTTCTTTTCTTACATGGATTTATATTTCCGTTATTTGTTTATGAATTATTGATAAAATCCATTCAGTCTCTTATTTTAGCCGAGTTAAGCTTATGCTCTTTAACTGAGGATTCTTTTTTAAAATACATATTATTGTGAATCTTTTATAAACATGCAAATTTTAACCTTAGACTAAAATAAAAAATCCAATACAGTTAATTCAAAAAAATCAATCATAAATAAAAATTTAATATTAATTTTTTCGAAATTTGAATACATTTATTATAGCTTGTATCCATAAATTTATTGGATGACAAATCCTCATTGGCGTTATTAATTTAATTAAAGGTTAAAAAAAATTTGCCACTAATTGAGCCAACTTTTGAAAAATCCATTTCGCCAGTTTATAGGAAAAATAATAAATTAAAACCAACGAAGTCTAAACTCTGATTAAAAAATATATTTTAAAGAGAGAAAAAGCTTACGAATTTGTAATAGCGTAAAATAAATAATAAATATCAGTTTATTAGTTAATTTAATTAATTGCTTTTATTACTTTGTTCATCTTATATTATTGTAAAAATTCTATTAAAAATTTTTCATTTTTTTTTTTATTAATATGAAATTAAAAAAAAAAAATGTATTTATTTTTTATTTTTATAAAAATAATTTTGATAATTAAATATTGAAATTTAAATAATTTTCTAAATTTTCTAGAATAAATAATTAATAATAAAAAATAAAATTAATATTCAAAAAATTATGATCAATGTTATAAGAAATTAGATTATATAAAATTTCTATCATGCTTGATTAGTCATGTTCTGAGTCATTGCGTTAATATTAAATTATACTGATCCATTCGAAGTATTTATTGATTGTTAACTAAAGACAATGCTTTCTAAAGTAGGATATCCTTATCCGATTTTAAAATAACGGGATACATATTTTAACGTCACCGAATAATTTTCTAATTAATTTAGTAGGTATAATCAAGTTCATTGCTAACTTAAAAAAATATATTTTGATAGTTTGTCATTTATATATAATGACAAGCGGAAATCCCATGCAGCGTTACATTTCATATGTTAAATAATAAATATAGTGGAAATTTTGAAATTATATTACATTTATTTATCTTGATTTAAGAAATAAAAAAGCTCTCAGATATGGGGTTGAAACTTAAAGAGTAACCCATTATATTTTTACATACGAAAAATAGCGTACGTGTGAGTAATACTGAGAAAATTAGCAAAAGCAAATTGGAAAAACGAAGTATAGAAAAAATTTTTGGATATCACATTACGTTTCGGACACTCAAATTTTTAGGAAAGAGAGGCTTTTATTTGGCTGCCTACTATATACAGCCACTATATTATAATATGTAAAATATATAAAAATATTAATATTTCTATTAATTAGATTTTTGTCGTTTCTCTCGTCTCTGTTGTGTATACAGGTGTAGGTATGTATAATTTTATTGTGATCGTAATTACTTGTCTTCTTATTAGAACAAACAAAACCACGTAACAGAATTTAGGACTCTCGATTTTTAATCTTTCAAAATTTCCAATAATAATAATAATAATAATAATAATAATAATAATAATAATAATAATAATAAAACTTTAAAATAGGTGTTTATTTTATTTCTATCATAATTATTTAAAGTGATTAATTAAAAAAGTTGATCGAAAGTCATCGGCACTTTATGATCGTGATGATGTCTCGTGGTGTTCACCTTCTCTCTCGTCTCTCTTCTCTCATCTAAAACCATGTTTGCAAAACGCGACACAATTCTTGTTCTGAGAAGATGCAACAGGTCTTGAAGGGAAAATCATTGAGGCCAGTAGCATCAAGGAGAGATACGAACGAGAGTCGAGAAGACCAAGGCAACAAACATTTGCGATTCTCGGCTCTACGGCCTATTTTCTAGTTCCCCTCCCGGTTAAAAAAACGAAGACGGTCATCGACCTCGATGGCCACCTTCCTCAATTAAATGCCTTCAAACTCGATTCCTTTCAAGAATTAAATAAGTAATCACTTAAAGCGTTAATTAAATAAATAAAATTGTCTCCTAAAATAGAGAAAGCTGGCGAAAAAACATTTAAATACTTTAAATATAAGCTGGAAATTTTTATTAGAGGGTCCCACTTGTTTTATTATCGAAATTTTAGATAAAGTGTTGATGTTTTCCATCAATGAAGTAAAATATTTTTTTAAGACATTTTCAGCATCTGTATTTATTGAAAATAATTAGTAATCAATATAATTTAAATAAATTTTTCCTCTCCTGATGGGAAGCGAACCACAGACTTTTAGATCATCAAATCAACGAACGCTCCTATCTAATGGACAGATGTCGAGTGATATATTATATGTATATTTTTTTGTCTATGGATAAAGAATATAGTGAATAATTTTTTTTAAATCGAAATATTCCAGTTGAGTCAAAAAAAACAAATCAATATAGAAATTGTCCATATATATAGTAAACAAACAAAAAAAAAATAGATTAGTATTAGGACTTTTTATAAAAATTAAATTGTATACACAAGGAAAAAAAAAGTTCATCTATCTTGGATTTTGAATTTCTATATTAAGATTTATCCAATTTTTAACAATAATCGATTAACCGTCAGTAACTTATATTTAAATAGAAAATAATAAATTTATTTAAACAAATAATTTGTTTTGTTATAATTTATAGAGAATGTCGGTAGCGTAATATAATCAAAAGGGAGCGTTGTTTAACTACAAAGCATGTCAATAAAAATAAATTTAGAACAGTGGTTCTTATCCGGGGGTACATGCACGAGAAGCTTCTTCAAAGAAGGAGAAACTTTTTTTTAAGTCATTGAGATGCAAGATTTTACTCAATTGCTAATTGCATTTTTTCCCCTCCATATTAATCAATATGATATTTTTGCAAGGTGGGCGGGGAAACAAATTTGAAAACTCAAGGGGTGCCAGCAATTGAACAGGTTGGAACCAGCCTTGAGTGTAATTACGATTTTTATTATATACTATATTATAATAAATTTTTTTTTCTATATTAAGTGGATTTTTTCCAACTCCAGGCAACAAAGACCCTCGGTACGTCATTGTATTAGAGCTTTTAGAAATAATATTAAAAATAATAATATATTGTAAATTATTATTTCAAAAGGTTTCACAAAAGATCGTTTTAATTGGACCGATATTCAGACAGCAAGTTAATAAACGGAATAAAATGACCTAGTTTGTAGAGGCATATAAAACTCAATTAATCTCCCACCTAATGAACATGAGTAATATACAGATGGATAAAACCAATAGCGAGATTAAATTGCGAATTAGAAAAATGGAGAGAATTAATTTAAAAAATTTCATTTAATGTTTGTTGAATAATCTCATATATATATATATAAACTCCTCAAATGAGTTATA
>JAAAKE020088121.1:0-21507 GCA_010014785.2 Anisolabis maritima | reverse complement strand
GTGAAGTTACTTTTCCTAACACTAACTCCTCCTCTTATATTCATTTCTAGCTAGCTAACTACTCCTATATCTAATTCTACCCGGTCTCTTCTTTCCAACCTGTTCTATACTAGGGAGGATGTCCTAGATTGAGGAGGGACTCTCTCAACACTGGCGTGTAGCCTACTCCTTGCGAAGAGGCAACCCTCGTAATTTATATATTTTTTTTATCAGTGAGGACGGTTAACAATCCACTGGCAAGAGTTTAAAAAGTCATATTATTAAAATAAATAAAAATTTTATAAATTAAATAAATAATTAATTAAATAAAAAATTATAAAATTATTTATATTTAAATAAATTGGTGCGATGGACACTAGATGAAAAAAATTTATTTTTTTTGTTATATAGTCTATTATATATCTTAATATTATTCCTTCATTCATCCATGCCACTCTTTACAGATATTAAAATCCAGTTGCAAAGAGGAATTATTCAATATAATACATACATTTTATATATTGACATTATATAAATATATTTTTGTCCTTCTCCCCCTCACATCGGCATTCATAAAGGTCTCATTGGCTATTTTGAACATAGTGGATAATGGTGATCAATATCCTAAATTAGTTCTTTGAACTTTTTTAACAAAAAGGGGCTACTCCTGCCCATAAATGTTGATACATACCCCACCCCTTTGGGGCATTTATATGATAAAATATTATAAGTTCTTCGGGATTTATTTAATATTATTATTATTATTATTTTATTGATTCCAAAAATTTTGCCTTTGAACTTTTTGGTCTTCAGGCTATACATCTTTTGTATTTACATTTACAAAGAAAAACAGATTCATTATATTTAAATATAATTCCGTATATACACTATTTGATATTTATTTATTTTATTTTACTTCTCTTTCTTCCTTTTTCTTCTCTTCTTCCTTCCTTAGCTGCTCTATCTCTTCGATTTTCACATCGGAACACTTTCTTCGCCATCAATCCTGTTCCATGTCCAGGATACTTAAAATGTTTGCTGACTCTTTTTGTTTGACAGATGAGCATTTTATTTCTTCCCATTTCCATTCAACAGATGTATTTTATGGTGTTTCTTGCGAGTCCCAGTATTAATTTATAATATTCACCTTGAACTCTTTCAACCTCTTCTCTCTCCTGTCTTCCCCATATTTCGACACCGTACATTAAAAATGGGCTTAGGTCCTCCTCCTAAAATCCGCAATTTTGCTTCTCTTCAATAAGCTCCAAGTCGAATAGATAACTTACTTTTTTTGGCTTTCTTATTTGTTCATGGATATGCTCCCTGTGGTTGTTTCTTTCATTAAATATATATCCAAAATATTTATATTTATCTACCTGTTCAACTCTCTAGTCTTTCAATTTCCATACTTCTTCTTTACCTCTTCTTCCTTTCTTTCTAAATATCATTACTTTATCATTTTTTTATATTAATTTCCAAATAATTTTTCTATACATATTTCTCTAATTCCCGCATCATTTCTTGGAGCCCCTCCCTATCGTCCGCTACCATAGCTATGTCGTCGGTAAATTTTAGGCAAGAAATCTTTTCTCCCCCTATTACTGACCCCCCAATATTCATCTTTTGCCATTTATTTTCTAGACCATTTAAATATATATTAAATAGTATTGCACTAAGGGGACATCCCTGTGTCACACCCCGAGTAGTCCAAAATTCTTCGCCTTCAGACCTTTCGTTAATTATTTTGTTCTTCGTTTCACTATTTTCTATTAAATTATACATTCTACAAGTAATATCTATTTTGTGTAATTTTTCCAATAAGATTTGTCTGTTTACTTTGTCAAACGCGGCCTACAGGTCTAAAAACAATACATATAACCTGGCTCTGGTTTTGTTTTCTATTAGACTGTTTAATATGAATAAATTATTTCTGGTTCCTATTCTTTCACTGAAGCCGCTTTGACTTTCTTTTATCAGCTTTTGACCTTCTTCTTTTTATTCTATTGGCTAAAATTATTGCCATTATTTTATAAGATCCATTTAATAGGGAAATTCCTCGCTAGTTTTTTGCTTTCATCTTATCAACTGTCTTGTAAATCGGGAATATAAGTGCCTCTCTCCATGATTCCCGAATTACGCCTCTTCTCAATCAACGATTCAATATGTCCAATAATTCGACTTACATAATTTGTGGCATTATTTTATAAAATTCGTTTAAAATTCAATCTGGTCCTGGACATTTATTCTTTTTTTAGTCTTCCTGTTGATCAATGCCATTTCTTCTGAACTTCTCGCCTGGATTAACCTCCCCTTTTTTTCCATTTGTTCAAAACTTAAAATTGTCCTTTCTTCCGTCGCCTCTAGCAAGTTCATAAAGTGAATATTTAACTTTTCCTCTTCACATTCTATCACATTTATTTTTCTATTTCTAAAATAGTTTATTGCCTTCCAAAAGTCTTGCTTTCCTTAATATTTTCGTTTTTATTTATTTAATAATTATCGTAATTAAAAACAAAAAATTTCTCGTTTTGGTCGTTACAAGTCATTAAAAAAGATATAATGCTTATTTTAATTAGGAAGGCTGAGTAAACTACATTCAACTCGTAATTTCAACATGTTTGGAGGGGGGTGGGGAGAATGGGAATAAACAAGAACCAATGTGTTAAAAATTTATCTCTACCATTTATGTAATTGCAAATGAAAATGTTAATTGTTTATCAAAAAGTTTAGTTTTTTGTTTTTGCGTTAATGTTTTAATTAAGTAAAAAGTATTCAGTTCTTGGATTCGCATATATAAATTTTATCTGAAATTGAAGGATTACAATGATTGCCTTTTTTCAAGGCTTTGATTGGGTGATTGATGACTTTACTAAAATTCCGTGGAATTTTATGTCTATATTGGAATAAGTTGACTATGATAATAATATCACCAAACTTGACGATATATCTTCCTCTCTTAAAGCTTTAACTTTAGATTTTCCTTAAGGGCTTAATTCCCAATGCTTTTCAATAGGAAAATATTGATTTTTTTTTAATTTTTGAGCCCCACACTATATTTTCTGAACTCTCACTAATGTCCTCTATAAAAGTGCTCAATTTCATTTCGAAATTTCATCGGGAAGTTGTTCAAACAAAGCATGGCAGAAGGACACTCAGCTATTATATATATAAAATAAAAAATTTTCTTTTCATTATTTGACTTTCCTCCCTTAAAGAGGTCATTTTTTCCTGACTAATCTCAATTTTAATAAAAAAAAAAAAAAAAAAAAAAAAAAAAAAAAAAGAGGGAATATATTAAATACAAATTATTGCCCTATTATTATTTAAGTATGTAATTAAAAAAAAATATTTTTATCAATGTCAACTTTTTGCCTCCCACTATTTTTATTTTTTCATTACGTAATTTAAAGTATTCTATCATAAATAAAACCTAAAATGATAAATAAGAGAAAGTAAAAATTTTTTAATCATATGTTCTTTATTGTTTTATATTTATTTATTTGATTTTTCGAGGTCACGGCTTATAAAATTACACTTACATAAAATTACGATGAGAAAATGTTTTGCCATTTTTCTTTTTTCATTATTAATTAATCAAATGTCATCAATTTCAAATTTTGGGCTCTGCTTTTCCCAACTAAAATCTTTTCACCCTTATAAAATATAAATAAGACTTTTTGATATTAATCGTGGTTTATTTTTGTAAATAATAATACAAAAAATTTTATAATGTACAATAATAAAGTATTATTACATTATATTACATATTCAACAATACTTTATTTTTTATATTTTTTAACATATTTTGTATTATTAATTACTAAAATAAACCTCAATTAATGTCAAAATGTTTTTTATTTATAATTCGTAAGTGGTTCGCTTCCCGTCCTGAGCGACAAAAATTAATTTATATTATATTGGCTACCAAGTGGTATAAATAAATAAGGACGGAGGCTAAATGGCCTTAGATGCCGAAAAGACATTAAAAAAAAAACAATCGTGAAAGTCTAAATTGCATAGAATACAAAATGTCCAAGAGTGAATTCTCAAATCCAAAAATATTCCAAATGGAAGAATAGAATAAAAACAAAAAATTATTACCTTTTTTATCGAAATTTAATTGGTTTATATCAATTCTTGTGCAACAGGAACAAGTTTGACTATCGCATTTACATGGAATTACATTTCTAACTGCCCTCGCAGTTATATTCTTGATGGTTTGTTCTGACTCTGCAAATATACATATAAATATGAATATATTATATTATTATATTTAAAAAAAAGAAATAATTACTGATCACTGAGTTCTCCAAGAAGTGGGAAGCGCGACCCACATCAGCTGAAAATAAAAATAAATATTGACTTGAAGTAGAAATTGAATTAGAAACAGGAAGTGGCAGCTAGGGGGAGTAGTGTCATTAGCAATCAAACTCTCAGAATTCACGACGTTTCTGTCTAAATTTATTGGACCACCATCAGGTGACAAGGAGATGATATATGTAAATAATCATTTATCATAAACATGTAAGGATTGTTTAAAAAATGAAAATTTTTGTTAATGGTGAATTCATTCCTTAGGGCACACAAAACTTAACTCTGTACTCTGGTCGAGAAAAATCCTACGGCATTAGACGTTCTGATTCCAAAAATTAAACTTGTGAGTCAGTCGAAATAAGTATAAATATATGACACACTTCCAAGAAGATGAAGAAGCGATAGGTATCGCTTCCTTTTGATTATAACCTGAGGAAGGCTGAAAGATGCGATTAGAAAGTTGACATGAGTTAATAATAAAGGCTAAAATCTAAGTTCCTTCTCCCCTCTATTCCAACCTGGCTGCCATCCATCGGAAACATTAACCATTTAACCATTTAAAATATGAATTTGAGAATGCAAGCGAGCAATGCCGGTGGGTCTCACCGCCAATGGGATGCTGGATTCTTTTATTGTTCCAATTAAAAAAATTTTTTAAGGATTTCCCCAATGCCCCAATCCAAGTTGCCTTTTTGGGGTTTATTTTTTTTCTTTTTTGATTTTTGGTGCTCTTTTTCCTGCATGTTGGTACTCAGGTTTGAAGTCATCTCATAGAAGCTGCTTTAAATTATTATCAGAATAATTTTAATATTGACCCTCCTGTCATCAAATGTACACTCTTTTACCGGATCCCCAGTTAAAAATTATTTCGTTCACCACTAATTTTTAAGATTAAACTACAACATTTGGGAAAAAATTCGATGAAATAAATACTTACAAGAAAAAGGAGCCGAAAAGGAGTTGACTCGTGTAGTAACAAAAGTAAAAATAACAAAAATGGCAACAATCTTCATTCTGTTAAATTCTTGAATAGTTTTACTCTAAGTTTCCAAACTAAAATGAATAATAAAAACTTCTTTAATATTTATAAGCTTTTTCACAATCAACAACAAAAGATTTATTACATTTTAAATTCATTAATGGTAAAGCATACTGTATTTATAAATAGATTTAATATATTTTTTCTTTTTATATTTAAATTATATTATACTTTTCAAGTTATTTTAATGAATATTAATTTGAATGAATGTTGAATTGTTGATGCAATGGCGGAACAATAAATTTTCTGCCCTCTACAAAAAATAATTTCCAGCCCAGGAGAAAAAAAAAAAAACAATTATATTTAGTTATATTTTTATTACAATATAATAGTAATTCCATAAGTAATACAAAATATTGACTCAAAAAAAAAAAATCGGTTTTATAGAATATCTCCTTAATACAATATTTAATATTTAACGCATAATTATTTCTCTAGTTGCAAATAAATTTTCAAGAATTTGTTAATATTTATCTTTTATTAGTATTATTTGAAAAATTACTAACGTCGCGTGGGTTGGTAAAAAGAATAATTATAATAATAATAGATAATTTTTTCAATGTGAAATTTTTTTTGAGATTTTTAATTACAAAATCTCTAATTATATCTTTTATGTTTTTATACTATAATTATTTCATTTTGTAAGTAATGAGGGGCCCTATGCAAAACGTGAACAAAAAAAATTTTTTTTTTGTCAGTGTATTTTTATTCTAAATTAAATTAGGGCCAATTTTATTAATAAAATTAAAAAATAATAAATCCGAAAATTTTGGGCTTCTTCGATTTCAGACCCTCAACCCTTCGGGTCGTGCGGTATTATAGTTTCGCTGTGTTCATGACAATCAATATTTTTACTATCATATATTATATACCCGAAGAGTTAGTTACATATATAGGGTGTATCAAAATAAAGTTTCTTTTTTTAAGGATATCCTAAAAATAAAATATCCGAATCTAAAAAAAGTGATTTTGTATTATCCCCTTTATGTGTTGGAGTTTGTAAAAACAATTGTGACCGAAAGATTTGGCCAATTGACAAAAAGTGGCCCAGCCAAATTGGAACTTCAAACATGAGAGATTTTTTTTTTTTAAATCTTTTTCATCTAAGGCCATTTAGGCTCAGTCCTTATTTATTTATATTAATTGGAACCACTGACCTTTGGTCAGACCTCTACTCTGCACCAAGGAACTGGGCAAACATGAAAGAATAAATCATCTCTTTAGTAATTTAAAAGAAATAATTCCCATAATCTAGATTATTTGTTTTATTCGTTAATTTAAACCTCTTTTCTTTGAAATATATTTTACCCTTTAGTATCCTATAGACTAGCCTTTTTCGGAATTCCAGAAATAGGTAGAGAAGCAGAGAGATTCATGGACTTGGTCTTTCCTCTCTCCTAGATGCAGACAAACTGGCAATATGAGGAGAAGCGTTAAGGAACTTTCACAGTTTTGAAGTGGAGAAAAGATTTCTGGAATTCTGAAACGGGCCGAACTTACAGTCCTTCTTCCCTTTTTAACCTTTAGGTTGGAGGACCCTAAATATTAAAAAATATAAAAATTCTTTCAAACAAAAATTGTTTCAAACGATGAATACAACAATTTAAATATTATTTTGATAAAGTCAATTAGTTAAAGAAATTATCAGCTGTGAACTTTAAATAAAATGCCATTTCAAATGGATTTGTTTTTGTCCAAATGTCTGTGTTATAGGAATGATTCATTATATGTATTTTTTCCATTTCTTTTCCTGTTAATCCAATACAATTCATTGGACCGTATAGACTCAATAATAGGTGGTTTTTATTTACTCCAGGTACTTTCAAGAATGGAGACACTCATTTAAAATCCAACTGATCTGTGACTATAATCTACCGGCCCGCCGTAAAGTTAGTTGCAATGAAAATAACTGATGTAAAATATAATCCATAAAATAAATTTAAACCAACTATTCCCACTTTTTTAAATTCAGGCTATAATAGATAGTTTAGTTTCTTACTTGATTTCAGAATCCAAGAGATTGGAATATGTATATTTCTTCCAAAGAATGACCTGATTTAGTTGCCTAGGAGTAGTGGTATTAAATCTCACATTGATTTCTTACACGCATAATTTTATTTATTATTAAAATATTGTTATTGATTTTGAACTCATACCATCATCATAAGCGCGTCACGCTACAATATTCACTGCAGCAACAACTCAACAGTAATAAATAGAAGCATTCAAAAAACTACAACTTCAAATTTTTTACAAGTACTCAATGTTAATAGAGAAAAAATTTAATTTTACCTTTTGAGAATTACTAATAGCCTAAACTGTAAATTTAATTTATCTACATCAAATAATGACAAGGAAAAAGTTAGAGTTCTATGTTAAAAAAATATATGCAAAGGAAGCATTGATAAATTCTATTTTCCTCTATAATTAATTCACCATATACTTAGATACAAAATTATACTAGGCCATTTTTAAAAAGCGTTTAATAAATATTTATTTATATCTAAATAAATTTTTCATCCATAAATTATGACCGCCTACTTAGTTAATTAAACTGTCAAAAGATGATAATAATATCTCGGAAAAGCTTCATTCATTTACTTACAACAGAATACCCCCTCCCCTTTCCATTCGCTTTTTTGAGTTTAACAAATCAAAAAGAAATTTAATTTTGGTTTTCTCTTTGGTAAATTTGAATTTTATTTTATGTTTAAGAATGCCATCTCCAAGATCGCTGAAGTCAATCAAGGTTAAATTTCGAATGGGAGGCCATACAAAGGAAGAGCATGTGAAAGGTTGTAAAATAAAATTAAAATATTTAATATTTATTTATATATAACATGTGTTATATATATATAATATATAAATAAATGCCAGTCACGTGACCCGCCTTATCCAAAGTTTTTATTCTTTATATTTGTAAAATGTTAGGCATTTTATCCTGTTTACAGTGTTTGATTATTATTTGATATCAAATAAATTTTAATATTTATAATAATTTTAGGGGAAAAAAATATATTAATATTTTATATTTTTTTAAATTTAAAAAAGGATTTGAAATCAGGACCTTTTTAAAGGTAATCCTTTACCAATTTCTCTACCAAGTTGTTTGAAAAGATTGCCAACTGACAATAATGTGTAGAGTTTTGAACTCTAACTCCTCTAGCGGTGAGTCCTGGTTGGCTAATTTTCTGGCGTACAAGAATCTATTTAAAACTCATATATCAAGATTTTATTTAAAAAATTAATTTTTTAGAGAAATTTCGGAAGCGCCTTCCCTCTAGAGCTGGGAAGGATTTTTTAGAAGCATTCCAATGATATTAAAATTATCAAAACGAATTTGGATCTAGATATGGAAAAAATATTTTGAAAAAAGAATGGCAACAAATTTTATCGACTATAATCATTCATATTATTGTATTGTGATATTTTTATATAGCTAAGACTTTCTATGAATTTTAAAATGATACTTTTTTTGGTCCATCTATAGGACCCCCGTTTATTTACTCGAGGTACTTTCATGTACCTAGACACACATCTCAAACCCAACCGACCTCTGGCCCTAGTCATCTATCGGCTTCCTTTGAAGTTTCTTTAGTTCCCATCTCTAATTCATCCTCCTATATTCATTTCTAGCTAGCTAATTATTCTTATATCTAATTCCACCTAGTCCCTTTATTCCAACCTATTCTCTGTTAGGGAGGATATCCTAGATTGAGGAGGGATTCTCTCAGCACCGGCATGTAGCCTACTCCATCCGAAGAGTGCATCACCATCATCTTCTTTCCTTACATATGAGGGGTGTCACTCACTCACCTCGTAGAGATTTTTTTTTAGTCTTTTCGGCACCTGAGGCCATATAATGATTAATCGATATATATTTATAATATATTTATTTACGGTACATTGATCTAGGCATATTTATTTACACCAATTAGTATCCAAATGAATAAATCTTCATCGGACTGACTGGGATCCGAACCCACACCCGTTGGCTTTTAAGGTTATCAATATTGATAATGTCAGTATCTTTAAACTCCTGGCCACTAGGAGGAGTCTCGTAGATCCAATTTTCCAATCCAGGACATCTTGAGGATTTGTTTACATTAAATAATTTTCTTTTAAAAAAAGTAAAAATCCCTCGCGCTCGGGATGCGAACACCTATCTTCTGTGCACAACGGCAACACCTTACCGATTGCTCTTCAGAGCCCCTTTTAAAATTATACTGTAATTTTTGTTCTTTTATTTTGTAAATGAAGTTTTTTTTAACAATTAATAATGGTTTCTTTTAATTTTTAATTCCGAATGGGAAGTCATTGAATGACTTCAAAACTCAGAGTAGTGGCGTAGTGATTCGAAAAATTATTTGAAGGAGACTCATAATTTTTATTTTATTTTTAATTTTTTTATTAAAGAAAATTAACTAAATCTTTGAGGATAATTAAAATTTTTTATTTATAAATTTTTATTGACGCCATTGTCCCTAAGCATCCTCATTTTCCTGTTGTAAAAAATAGGCAATGAAGTTGCAACACTTTCCCGATTTATTAGCAATGACTAATCTTTTCCTCTGGAAATATAAGATGGCCGCTCTAGAATCTATCGAGTGTGCAAGTCATGTTATATTGCCCCCCCCCCCCCCTCCAGATATATAAGATATTGACATTGTTAGTACTGATAACCTTAAAAGCATCCAAGGGTGTGGGTTCGGATCGCAGGCAGTCCGATGAAAATTTATTTAAATCAATTGGATATCACTTGATATAAATAAATATCGTTTATTGTTTTCGTTTAAAGTCTATATGGCCGCAGATACCGAAGAGACTTTGTATGAATAAATATTTTGTCATTAATTAATTGAAAATATTATATAGGCTACCAATTAATGTAAATAAATAAGAACTGAGATTAAATAATATCAGAACCCATGAAAAAGACTTGAAAAAAATGTAATTAAAAAAAAGTCGAATGGATTAAATAAAAATTTCGAGTTTTCCCTCTATGATGACAAATGTTTAGCCCTGTCCCTAAGGTGCAGAGCTAGAGGTTTGGCTCCACGTACCAAAGGTCAGTAGTTCGCTTCCCGTCCTAAGCGACAAAAATTTATTTAAATTACATTGACTACCAATTAATTTAAATAAATAAGAGCGGAGTCTAAATGACCTCAGATGCCGAAAAAGACTTAAAAAAAAATGACAGATGTTTATTTTCTTATACCCATTTTTTTCGTTTTTTTTTTTTTTTTTTTTTGAATAAATCTGCCCCACTCGAGGATTTTTATAAAAATTGGTACAGGGCTGAAGAGAAAAATCTTAATTATTATCACCGAGTTTCACTTGGTCCAGCGGATATCGAGAAAATGGTGGTCCGCGAAAAAATTTTTTTTTTGGGAGGAGAGGGACTTTTTCCCACTCTCTGTGAACCGATTCGCTTCAAATTTTAATAACTTCTTTGCCCCTTAGGGGTATAAATTTGTTAAGTTTCATTTTTCCCATGAGTGGTTCCAGAGATATAAGTCAAAATAAAAGCTACAGATATACAAATATATATATAAACACACATGCACACATATACACATACGCTAATTAAGATATTTTTGCATTTTGATTATCATTATTTTTAAAAATTAGGGGGCCAAATTTATTATCATCCTAATACTTTCCCCTTACTATTAATATAATAGCGCGAGAAAGTAAAAATTAAATTAATTAAATAATTAAAACATCATTAACAAATAACGAACAATTGGAAAAATTATAATAATAAGAATACATTTTTCTTTTTATATCAAATATATCAATATTCAAAATAAAGACTAATAGTTTGTCTTAAAAAAATACTTTTTCATTTATAGTTTTTCTATAAATATTTATTTATTTTCCAGAAAAAAAATAAACAAACTTCTAAACTAATTGCTTGCTTATCCATCTAGTATGAATTATCTATATAGCCTATTTAATTCCCTCATGTCTGTCTGTAGGTCATGGGCGTTCGTAGAAGGAGGAGGCGCTTGCCCACTCCGCCCGGGGAAAAAATAATACTAAAATAGATTTTATAGAAAAAGTCTGTCAATTAATTTCTTTAATTTCTTTGATCCAAATTATTATTATTATTATTATTATTATTATTATTGTTCTAAATGACAATTTTGGGTCAAAAATGTTTGACTCTAAATAAAAAGAAATTTTTTAAAAAGGATCATCCTGTAATAAAAGTTTTCGTAATGTGGCTGAAACATTAAGATGTATCCTTAAAAGCTTTTGAAGCAATAAAATGATTTTTTTTAAATTTAAATAAATACAATTCTTAAATTCAAGAATAACTTGCATAACGCGGTTAATACGTTCCAAGAAACGCCCGCTATTCAAAACCCCATTGTTGGATTTCTATTTACCTTACGGTTTAAATGAATATGTTCATTACAAAAACTTATACGAACTTATACACTTTAAAGAGTTATAGGTTGGTTATTTTTAAAAATTTAAATTGACAAAAGATGTGTCAATTCGTAAATAAGAAAAACCGACAAGACCTGTGTTGTTTTAAACCGGACTAGGCATTTATACGTGTATTTATTTTGAATTTAGTTGCATTTTTATGCTTTCGAAAATTAATTGAGGGAAAAATTCTGGGAGCATTTGAATAGATATGTGATCTCAAACTGTCGGCCCGCGGGCTTCATTCTTCCCGCAAACATGTCCTAGCGATCTACTTAAATACAAAATTATATTCAGAAAAGTGTCATTTATAAGATAAAAATGTTTATGGAAAAAATAAAACAGTGAAATAGGGATAACCAATTGTTGAGTCAACTCAACATTGAAATATTCTCACCAAAGAACTGCAAAGAAAAAATAAACTTATAACGAAAATATATGTATTTTTCAAATAAATATTTTCCGTTTATTGAAAGTTCGTTTTCCAGTTTTCAGCCCTTGATTTCCCTCTGAATTGCGTATTCGGCCCGCTCCTAATTTTAGTTTAATAGTCTTAATTAGTCTTCAAAATCATACGCAGATGACTGGTTTCAATATTAGAGAGAAGAGATTAAAAAGTCCTTTGCCAGAGCAGAGCTTAACTTAACAAAAGTATGATTATAATGCAAGGACACGCACCTACCTGACAGTAATTGTAACAGGAGAAATGTTAAGTGGACAAGTGAATTATCCTCTCACTAAAGAGAAAATGAAGCCTTTGAATTGGTCTTTATATTAACCTGCACTATCGTGGTGGGAGAAGATAGAGGGGGGAGTGAGGTGTCTGTTTGTCATCCATCACATTATATAAATCTAATATGAAAACATACAAACATAATAAATAATTACTGAAACACTACTCTTATCATTCTATTTTCTATACACTAAAACATTTTCGTAAAAAATATTTATTTTAATTACTATGATTTCATTTAAGTCGGTTGATAAATATATTGCTGGTGTAAAATTATATAGTCTATAAAAATTTAACAATTGTGTTTCCTCGTTTTATGAAGTAGCGTAAAATGGAGTGAAGTTCACCCAAAAACTAAATGTTTATAGTCTTTATGCTTTTCATTTTAATTTTATAGTCACTCTTAAGTTTAATTATATCGGAAAGAAAATGACATTTTTACTTTTTTCATTTCATTGTAACAGATAGATCCCAGGAGCTTTTGTGTACTGAGACACACACCTCAAACCCAGACATACCATTTTAATGTTCCGTTATTTTATTTCCTACCTTTAACTCCTCTTCCTGTATTCATTTCTAGCTAGCTAATTAATTCTATATCTATTTCCACCCAGTCCCTTTCAACCAACATATTCTATACTAGATCTATACTGTCCTAATTCTAGGGAGACTTCCAGCTCTGGCTAACCCATGTGAAGAATTCATAGAGAAATCTTTCTTAGCAACCCTTCCAGGACGGGGTTTTACAGTAAATATCTTATTTTGTACATTTACCCAAGGCCCCAAATACGGGATTTTCCAATCCCAGGTATTTGTTTACATTTAACATTAACATTTTTATGACTCTACTGAGGCTCAGGGGTTCTGAATTGGCGAGTACATGAATGATGACCACGAGTTACCTGAGCTAAGGCTGGTATTTCTTTGCTTACATTCTGTCAGCCTTCCCCTCCCTTAGCAAGGGTCAGGCCTTGTGACAATTCAGCTTATATTGGTATACGGGTCGTATTCATTATTATAATACCGCTCCGGGATTCGGGAATAATGCAAAGAAAGAAGAAAGAATGGTTATACTGGGTACAGAATGGTGAACTCTACGAGGGAGGGCTTAAGAGAAAATGGCACACTGCTAAAAGTTCATAACTAGCAAGAACCAAAAAAAATTTATAATTCATAGCGGGCATTGTCTTTTACTCGGTTCACCCAATTAATTTACGCAATTGCCAAGAATATGCCTTTGTATGTAATTAGGGTCTGCAGTTTTTTAAAAATATCAAGGAATTTTTCTAAAAGAAAAATTTATGATGCCCTGTTCCTTGGTGCAGTAGAAGAGACCTAGTTTCACCTTCCAAAGACCCAGAGGTTCGTTTCCCACCTTGAGCGACAAAAATTTATTTATATTATATTGGCTAAATGGTCTAAATGTCTAAATGGATTCAGATGCCGAAAAGATTTTAAAAAAAAAATAGATTCAATGTAAAGATATGTCATTTTGTCCGTATTTATCATAAATCTAATCCCGAAAAAATTTAGTGTGACTTTTATAAGTATACTCTTTGAAATTATGTTTATAAATTGAGTCAATTTTAGTGGATAAAGAGAAAAAAGTAATCTCAACTTTTAATATTTTTCCAATGAATATCTTAACGTGATTTCAACAGAGAAAAAAATGTAATGGGACTTTTTTATTATTAAGCGGCATTCGAAGGGACACGTCATCTGATAAAACCTATAAGATCAGAATATCTCCCAAACTACATGTATTTTAGCAAAGATAGTAAAGAGAAGAAAATTTTACATCGAAAAGGCTCATCAAATTAAAGAGACAATTTTATATATGCATATCATTTAAAGAAAAAGGATGAGGAGGTAGTTTAATCTTTCAAATTTGAATATCAAATCAAGTACCACTTCGGCTGGGTTGGTTGCTGCCAAAACTTGATGATCCCTTTGGTCTTTAATTAAAAGCTTATATATACAATTTTGCGCTGTGCGATCGTAATTGTGTCTCCAAAGTGTGTATACACACACAGAGAGACTAGATTGGCCGGTTCACTTTTTATGATGCACAGGTCATTCGTTCAAGCTTGAAAAACCAATTTCGAAAATATCCTGCATTCGATTAAATTTAATTTACAGATTAATTTCTCATCCTAGAGGCAGGCACCTAGTGTTTTATAGGGAAGTGAAAGAATATTTTCTTTAAAATTTTATTAAAGTCTTAAAGCCAGCCTCAGATTTAATGTTTTGTAAATATTAAACTTTTATCAAAATTAAGCTAATTTATGATAATTTTGAGATTGAACAAAAAGTTAAATTCTGCATCATCTCGATTAAGTTTCTAATTTTTCCTACTTTTTATTCTTCCTTAGCTCTATTAGAAATTTATTTATTTATATTTGTTAGTTAAAATAATCTACCAATAAGATTATGCAATTGGTTAATATACGATAAATTTATTTGTCTAGGCTATAGATTTTTATAAATTATTTTCAATAACAAAATTAAAATTTTGATTATAATTTATATATATTTAGATAATTTAATATCTATTTCAAAATAATACCTTCATTTTGTCAGGAAAATAAATATAGCATGTATTAAGTAATCATATTTATTCAAAATTATAAAAAATATGATAAGATAAAATTTACTTTAATAATAATTATTAATAAGATATAAGATAAAATTTTGAGGCGGTTTTATACTAGAGTCTTCTAGTTCTGAGACGAAATTTCAGGGACAAAAAATTTTGAATTTTTTTTCTCCTCTTAGGAGGGTAAATAAGAGGGATGATTTGGATTGTATTTTATTTAAAAATGTTGAGAAATGATTTATAGGGCTTATATCACTGGTTTAGAAGAAAACCGGCCTAACTCAAAAAAATGAGTTTTTCTACTTTTCTTAAATTCTCAACGTAAATATGCTATTTATTGAGACCCAGTCGCAGAAAAATATAACGTACATGGTCTAGAGTGAGCAGTTATATCGTTTTGGAATTAAAGAAACGTATTTATTTTGTCTTTTTGTCTTTTTGGGCATCTGAGGCCATTTCCGTGTCCTTATTTATTTGTATTAATTGGTAGCCAATATAATATAAATAAATGTTTGTCGAACGGGAAGCGAACCACTGAACTTAGGAAAGAGAAACGAGACCTCTACCCTTGCACCAAGGGACAGGATAACCTAGCTTTAAAAAAATATATAAAATGAAATCAACAATGGTGTAGAGGAAGAAAAAAAAAGCAAAAATAAATTAGTCATAACAAAGTCATTTTGAAATGAACATCCACTGGGCCATATCTTTTGATATTGGGTAATAATTATTAAGACGTTTGTACCAATTATTATTACAATCCGTTGAATAGGAGCGGATTTATTCTAAAAAAAATAAAATAATAATGGTTATAATATAATAAACACACGTCATAATAGAAACTGAAATTCTATTTAATTTCTTTAACTTCTTTTTTAAATGCAATTAATAAAAAGATATTTATTTACATAAACAACATAATACGTTAACCTATTTAACTTGAATATATATAGAGTCTCATCTCATTTCCAGGAGGTATGCCACGGTTAAAAAGTGATGCAACTTCGTTGCCTATTTTTATAAAAATTTTTAATTTAATTTAATATTTTAATACAGGTATACAAGATTTTGAAAAAAAAATATACGTGTAATGTATATCTATTTAATTGAAGGTAAGGATTTAATAAAAAAAAAGGGAGGAGGAATTTCTTAGTGTACAGTCAGTGGCGTAGCAACTTTCAAAAATGAGATTTTTTGCTCTTCTATCAGTTTTGTCCAGCCAAAAAAGGACCATCCTTGCACTCTAAGCACAGCCTTACGCCTCTTCAGTAGGGATAGTAATAATAAATTACATGTATTTATAAATGGAAAATTCCGAGTATAATGCATTACGTCAACTTTATCACAAATATTATCTATCTATAAAATAAAGGAAAAACATTTTTTTTTAATTTGATTATTATAAAAGGAAACTTTACATTTTGTATTTATCTTTCCTCAACGCCTACTAAAATGTCTCAATACCCTAAGATAAATTTCAAATAAAATTTCAAGTAGGTACAAATTTAATAATTCGTAAGTTACTTTAATTTTCGTGGAGGAGTTGGGTCCCAGATCTAGATTCCTATAAAAAAAGAGAATATTTATCTTATTAATTGGAAAAAAAGAGTACTACTAAAAATAAATAAAGATATTTTATTCAATAAAATAACTGCTATATGGCTATTTTTGATGTATGGAAGAATTTTGTGAGGACTTCCATTGATTCTTTAGTTTTCGTTTATTATCAAGCATAGGCAGTAAAAATATTTATATTTTATTACTCTAGCAACAAGTTGTCCTACCTTTTGTATGGGATTCTTAAAATCATAAATTGAGAGCCTTACACTACTTTGGGGTGATAAATGGTTAATACATCTCAAATAGTTTCCAACTTATTATATATACAATGCCAATGTAATCAAAATCGGAATGCTTTAAGAGAAATTCACCAAAAACTAAAAAAGTACTTCAGCAAAGTGGCCCTCAATCAATTTTGAGGGTGGAGTAGGGGTTAATAAATTTCAAAGATCCTCTTATACTTAATTGATTTATGAATTTTATTTAAAATCGTATGAGCGAATTTTGAGAAAATAAAAAAAACTAAAAATGTACATCAGATAAGTACTTGTACTCTTTGGCCTATTTTATTAAAAAGCTTCGAGGTGCGTGCGACGTCGAATTTAAATATAAAATTTCCGCCTCGTAGGTTTTTCGATTTTGAGAAATCTTCACACACACACATACAGATCATTTTGCGAGACCCATTTTTTTAGACTCAAAACGTGTATTTCTGTTAATTCTGATATCTAATTTTTTGCTTTCATAATACTTTATATACATATATGTAGGAGAAGTAAAAAGTACTAAGATTCTTTTTATTTCATGACTTAATTGTCCATCCTGAGCCATAAAATTTATTTAATATTCATTGACTAATAATTAATTTAAATAAATATGGTAGTATAAGGGTAGTCTTATTATTATTATATACATAATTTGTTGTTTAGGCCTAAATTGCCTTTCGATGCCATAAGACTAATAACACACCAATAATTACATCAATTTATACTAACATTATGTTTGAATTTATAATATCGTTATGAAAGTATTTATTATTCATGGTTAATTAGGTAAAATTTATATTTAAATGTAAAAAAACAAATTGAACGGAAATTAAATAAGAAGCAGAGATTATATGATAGATGGTTAAATATGAGACGTGGTGACAGATCAAGGACATAACAAACCAAACAGAACTGAAGAGAGAGAAAAATCTGATGTGAAGGCCGCACACCACACAACTCTCACAGGGGATAGGGCGGCAATTAAATTTCATTTATTATTAAACGTATGAATTTCCAATGAAAATTTATATAAATCAATTGGATACCAATTGATATAAATAAATAATTTGTATCGTAAATAAATATATTATATTTATCTTGTTCGGCATCTGAGGCTATGTAGATTCCGTCCTTATTTATTTACACTAAGCGGTAGCCAATATATTATAATATAAATATATTTTTGTCACCAGGACGGGATGCGAATCACTGACTTTTGGTAACTGAAGCAAGACTTTACTCTACCTCTACACCAAGGAACAGGGCTTAATAAATAATTAATATATGAATTTTAATCCAAATAGTTTGAGCGAATTTTGAGAAAATAAAAAAAATCTAAAAATGTTCTTGACCGATTTTATTGAAAAGCTTCGAGACGCATGCAACGTGGTTTCCTAGCTTAAATATAAAGGCTGAGACTCGTACGTTTTTTGATTTTGAGAAATCTTGTTCACACACACAATTTTGCGAGACCCATTTTTTTTGACTCACTGGACCTCATAACGTGTATTTTTGTTGAAATCTCGACATCGATTTTTTTTTTTTTGATATCGCAATACTTTCCCACTATATATTACATCTATAAGTAAGAGAAAGCAAAAATTAGTTAATGAAATTATCAAATAATTAGTATATTCTGGATTGTGCTTTTTTCTAACCATCACTTTCTTGGATCAGCTGTTAATGAAATAAGTTCTGGAAATTTCCTCATGAAACAGAATTAAACAAGTTATTTATGGAAATTATATTCCATCTCACGAACGAATGCGAAATATATAATATATAAGGTGATTTTCAAAAAACAAAAAATAAGTCTTTTTCTCAGAATTCTACTTATCATAGCTAGGTCATAAAATATTTGTACAACACATCTTTCTTCAAAATAGTCGGTTCTCAATATTATCTAACCTGTCTTCATCGAGTTTTGTCGACTTGGAGCTCATTAAACATAAATAAATCTAAGAAGGCTGGAACTCAAATGTGGGGTCTTTTTAAGCTCGGGGCTCGTCTCGGCTTAAAAAACTAACGCCTCAGAAAACTGAACTCTCAACCCAAAATTTATTCTTTTTAAGTAATGAATTATCATTACTTACTTGATTATTATATTTTTATATTATATTTTTTTTTAATTATATTTATAATTACTTTACTTATTTTTTTTAATTATTCAAGGGCTCATATCTGGCGACCACGATTCAGCCAAGGATTGACAGGTCTTCTCTATTATCGTAGAAGATATATATATATATATGGAGTCTGGTTTTTTTTTAAATGGAAAAGAAGAGTCAATAATAGAGAGCTTTAAAAGCTAGGACCTTTGCAATTTAGAAAGCCTAAAGATAGGATTATTCGTAAAAAATAGGCTCCACCAAACAGAAACATCCTAAATATATATATAGATGAGACCTATGCAATCTAATCCTCGCACCCAACTTAGTAGATACACCAAATTTCATCAACATCGTTACAGCCGTTTTCAGGAAAAAATTTACATACATACACACATACAAATATAGATATATACATATTTTTTTATTGTCTTTTTCAATATCTGAGGCCATTTAGACATATACAAATTTAATAATATATTTATTTTATATTTTACAGGCAAATGAAATTGTGACTAATTTCACTTAATACAACTCTGATCTCAATTTTTTTTTAAGTCTCTTCGGCATCTAAGACCATTTAGAATATTAAACGATACATGTATATATTAATTATGATACAAATTATCCAGCCATATTTATTTTGACCAATTCTTAAGCATTTGATTTAAATAAATTTTCATCGGACTGCTTGAGACCCGAACCCCCACCCCTTGGGTTTTAAAGTTATCAATATTGACAATGTCAGCCACGGGGTGAGGGCTGATCTCAATTAAAATCTTGCTAGCAATTTCCTTTTCTTAAATAAATAAGAATATTCATTTTCCTCAAGATCAGGAGATAATGCAAGGTAATTTTTTTTAATTTTCCTTTAATTCAAATTTTAATAATAAATAAAATTTATAAGGGAATTAAAACAAGTGAATTCAGGTAAATGGCTACTATAAAGTCCCAAAATAAAAATATCAAATCTTTGTTATTTATATCTGCCTTTGAATATAAATATAAAAGAGCAATAAATAATTTTAATTAATTAATCAAGATCAGGAGGAGAGGATGAAGTGAAGAAAGGAGTGGAAAGCTAAAGGGCCTCTCAATTTCAAAATAAACACTGGGCGTTAGCCATTAGCTAAATACCGGTGATAGAGAATGGTATGTGTCAAAAGTGACGGTGCTCCAGGAATAAACAATCGAGGAACGATTTTTGGGATTCGAGGCTTTTTATGCCTTTAAATAAAGATTTTTCCTTCCAAAAAAAAAATTAGCTCAATTAAAAAAAAAAAAAGCAAATATCAGGAAAATAAACCCTAGATAACAAACTGAGATGATACAAAATACAACCCCTAAATGTTATGTTATATACAACCAATCCGCAATCAACGGACTTTTGTTCCAATTCTTAATGACAGCCTTTTGACTTATCAAACTTCCCTCCTATTTATTTAAAGGAAATGAGAACAAATAAAAAACAATTTCATTGGAAAGGGAGGATGCGCTCACTTTTTGGATCACATTTAATCATTTTAAGATCTATCGATTCATGTGAACTAGATATAAATAAATACATGTATGTATATCTCAAAGCGGATAATTTGAAATCAAATATTATTTTTTTTAAAATAATTTTTGGGAGGGTATTTTTTGCTGGTGAATCAAGCGGCCCTTGGCCTCCAGCCTATCCGTCAAAAAATAAACTCCGAATTACGGAATAATAGCAAAAAAAGAAAATTTTATTTTTTTAACATGTTAAACTTAATTTCTAAATTATGTGGAAACTTTCAAAACCTTCTTTAATTAAAAATAAATATTTACAATTGAGATTCAAAAAGAAATATGTTTTTAATCAATTCAATTAATATTGTGAGTTTAAAGTGGTTCACTTTCTTTATATAAATGGTTAGTCATTAACTTTCGTTTTGTTTTTATAATTTGGCCCTTTGGCACAATGTCAAGTTATAAAAAATTCCAAACCAAGAAAAGAAAGTGTTTTTCTTAGAGGTCAAATTCCCTTTCTTTTTATATTTGGCGCCGATAAATTAAAACCTATTTTTAAGAGTTAGCTTCTCCAAGGAGGGTTCTGCCTTTAGGATGACGCCGGTCTTCACAGAAGATCGATGTTCGCAGATATGAAGGATTTTTGTATCGACACACACTTTAGAAACTTTTGATATAATCACTTTTTTTTTTTAACTAAAAGCCTTAATTCTTAGAAATTTCTTTTTATACTTATACAATGAAATAAAAACAAATAAATATTATAATTCCTCCCCTTCAGTATTGAAGTATACGAGTCCTTCAAAACAGTTGATGATTTCTTAAAAGAACAATTTTAAAAGCCGGTATACGAATGCGATTATTAATTAATAAACCAAGGATACCAAAATAATTAGTATCAAGGGGGAGGGTGACCGGGAAAGGGTTAGAGAACCCGAAACCGGCGATAGGGAATGGTGTGTGTCATTAGTGCACGATAC
>JAAAKE020088110.1:0-21507 GCA_010014785.2 Anisolabis maritima | reverse complement strand
CCGGTTCGCTGGTGAATTTACCGTACTGTACGTTACTACATATAAAAAAAAAAAAAAAAAAGTTTTTAGAAAAATTATAAATATTAATAAAGCTGATTTCAGACTAGATAAAGAAAATAAAGGGGGGATGGGTTCCAAAAAATTTTTTACCATTGTGACTTCAGATCTACATTTTTCTGGGACTTAACAATTCTTTTAATTTTATAAATATATTTTTTCTCTAAAGAAATATTTCTTTTCTAAAAAAAAAAATGGCTAAAAAATCATTCACTCCCCGAACTACTCTGAGTCTTAAAAAGGATTATTAGAAGAATCTTCTAAATCAGCGAATGAATGCTATTATTAAATGAATTATTAAATGAAATTTTTAGATAAAAAATATTGTTTTGAACTTCTTAAAGGGTAAACGATGGGAAGAAGCTGAAGCTTGGATTGTCTATGAAATGTTTGTTTGTGAATATTATATTTTGTATTAACCTCCATTACATATTACATGTCATATTTTAACTTTTTGATTGTATTTAAATCAGGTCTTAATTATTGTTAACCTTCGACGTAATCTGTAAATTTTTTTGTAATTGTTTTTATTAATTTTTTAAAATTTTTGACTAGAAAGGGCTTTTTTGGCTCTCTTTTAAAAGATATTTCGCCTATTATGGGCTGAGGAAAACTTGCAGTCATAGCCGAAACGTCTCTCAAGAAGGGCATTAATTTTGTTTTATTCTTTTCTTTAAATTAAAAACTTTTCCAACAACATTTTTAGTATAATTTTATTAATATCTTTAGATTTCCCAAAAGAGAGAGAGTAAGAGAGAAAGCCTCTCGCATCATCCAATCCACTCGCTGCCTCTAGGAACAAGGATCGGATGCTAGCGCTCATACGGAATTTCCCTGAACCACACCACAGAGCCTAAAAACTTTTTTTAGTCTTATTCGGCATCTGAGACCTTTTAGACTCCGTACTCCTTATTTATTTATATTAATTGGGAGATAAAATTCTGTCAGTTCGAGAAGCGAAGCACTGGCCTTTGGTACTACTACTACTTTTGCACCAAGGGACAGGGCTAATGACAACATCAAACTAAATTACTTCACTTGAGACTGTCATATTTTCATTATAACAAAAATTATTCGAATCTTATTTAATTTGAACATCTAGGTTTGCAAAAATATGGAATTGTACCCTATATATTTCTTATATTATATAAAGTCTTAATAATTTCAAAATTATTGGATTTAAAAATAAAAATTCACAATACAGAGGAAATATTATTTTGCCGTTTACGTAGTTTCCTCTTTTTCTAAAAGTGAGGTTTCGTAATTGCGGATAACCTTTTATATGATTGCAGTTTATGAAAAAAAGTCTTTAAGTGAAACACAAATATTATAAATATGAATTGATATGAAATAAAAATGAAATAAATATGAAATATGAATCAAATGACGGAGGGAGAAAATGACACATTCAGCAAAACGTTAAAAAAATTTAATTTTTCTGAAAAAAATAGCGATTTGTTCCTATATATAAATATAAACGTTATCGCCAAATAATTATATATAATTTATTCCTAATGTCAAACGGCCTTCATTGGCGAAAGACAAAAAGAGAAACTTTATCCGAAGGTGAACTTTTTTCATCCCTTAATCAAATTATTATTCTTCGTATTCGCTCAATTCATAGCCATAAAATGTGTATTTTTCCATCATTTTTGAGAAGTCGTCTCGGTCTCTGACTTTAATTACTTGTAATTAAAACGTTTAATTCATTTGCATTCATTCTATTTGTTAAAAATTTTTCCTTTCCTATGTTTATGTCAATACAAATACCTTTATTGTTGAAGTATTATTCCAAAATTTAATTTGAAAAATAATATGTGACTCCAAGCCCGAATATTGCAGCAGGGAAACGGACTAGTGTCAAGGCGTCAAATGATAAATGAAATTTTCTTTTACGTGACCGATTTCGCTTTATTTAAAGCAGTTTCCGACTTTGCGTAGAGAAATAAATGAAAAACAAAACTTTTTACAAACCTTCCCTGTATTCATATTCTAATATTCTAATTAGGCCTGATGATGCTTTAAATAAAGCGAAATTAATCGCCTCAAAAAATATTTTAATAATCATTTGACGCCTTGACACTACTCCTCTCCTAAAGTAATCTTTAAATGCGTCCTAGCTAGAATTATTTTATTTATTATTATGTCATTCTTTTGGCAGCTTCCTTTATAACTAAAAGATTTTTGCATCATTCTTTAAATACATAATTTTTAACTGCAAAATTTAAACTGTATTCTTTTTTTTTTGGGTGGTGAGGGAAATTAATGAGAGTGTGGGATACGCACACTAATGTCTTATCTGTGTGAAGGTCCGTGCATGTTAGAGACATTTTGGAAGGAGAGAAGCAATGCAATATTCCTGTGATTCATTTTACATAAAATTCAAAAACAGCAATGTCTCTGAGCGGTTTAGCCGAGCTGGGGATTTTTTTTCTTCTTTTTAGCTCTAATTAATTTAGCCTGAGTTTTTTTTATTTATTTAAAAAAAGTTAAGTCACCTCTTTCTCTTCATCTAGATGAACTCTAAAGAATTTTTAAATTTATACTTAACGTCTTCCAATTAAAATATTTCTTATAAAAAGACGAAGAAGGAAGAAGAGAGAGAGAGAGAGTGGGGGGATCGTTAAACTTTCCAAGATTATCTGATTGGGAACCACACCCCCCCCCTCCCAATATATAATATATCCTACGAATAATATTTCTTTTTCAAAGTAAAATAGATTGGCGCACATCCGGGGACTCCTCTTCAAGGGCGGTCACTTCCGGTCAGGCCTTGACCTCTGACCGGCCGGTGCATCGGTGCGTTACTTGTGAATGGAACCGAAACACACGCACAGGAGACCTTGCTTGCATGCACGTGCACTTTTACACATTCATAGACCTTTGGCATGCAACCCAAACGAACGAATAAAGAAAAAAAAAATTATAATAATTTCATGTTTATAACTTCACACCTCTATAATTTTTCATTCAAATCTCATCTGATTGATAATATTTTTCTAAGATGACAGGAGACTCTCAAGTGCTAATGCAACCAATTGTTTAGCGTAAATCACTCATCTGAGGTTGGATTGAGGTAGGAGTGGAAAAAAGAGTCAATCGAACATAAGCATTTACTATGAATTTTGGTCCATTTTAGCGGTCACCATTTAATTGAAAAATAAACTCATTCATTGGAGAACTCCCAAGCCTGCACAAATGATTAATTGCCAATTGTAATCTGCGTGAAATTCCAAATCGAGAGTAATGTCCAGTAAAGAGTTGGAATATGGCAAAGGTCAGACAGATATACACGCCGAGAGGAAGAGTTAAAAAAACACTATTTGGTGACAATTATCTAGAAGGAAATCATTTGATCATAAATACATTTCAAAATATAAGGTGATAAAAATATAGTTTGTTTATGATTGTTGATTGAGATGTGAGATGTAGGAACTGATCTAACTAGTTGGAAAATAAAAAGATTAATTTAACATTTTTTGTATGTTTTTGTGTTGGATCAACGACGAAATGGCCCCGGCTTATCTGGGGCATTGGAGTGGTTCCTGTTAAATAAACCTTGAATTCTCAAGTATATAGTGAATATTAATATGAAAAGATCTCGAAAACTATTATATTTCTGTTCGTACACCTGTGATGCAGGGCTAATAAATAGCTACCGAATAATTGTAAACTTTATTAGAGGAGGTGGATTTTTTATAAAGTTCGTTTTTAACAGTTTTTATTAATTTTTTAGCTAATAAAAAAAAAAAAAAAAACATTTGATGTAGCAGAAGAATTTAGAAGGCATTAAGTTAAATAATTTTTCGATGTAGCTTGAAGTTGTATTTTTGATGAAGATGGATGAACCGAGTTTAATAAAATTCCTTGAGGATGGTCCAATAAACTTAGGCGAAACGTCCTAACTAAGCGAGTTTTAATAAATCATGTGCTTCCTGCTTTGGCTGCCATCTCCATTTTCCTTTTCAAAAATAATTTTTCTTCTCTTCATATTATTAATAAAATCTTTTTGTTTCAGGTAAGAACTCCATCATCTCACACACTCTCTATTTTTTGAAACATCTAAAGGTATTGTGGTATCAACGTACTACTATTCAAATGAATTAATTATTTATTTTACTTGAAAATCACAGAGTATTTTGCATAAAGCATAGAGAATCTTATTTCCGGGTAAATTAAATTCATTTTTCAAAAATGTTTGAGATTATCGCTGCAATGGTGGCTGTAAAGAATAATCTGAAATTCAGGAGAGTAAGATGGTTTTTATTTTGGCTGCACCTCCCCTCATATATTTAAGTCAGAGTTCAAATTTCAACTTAATTTTTAATTTCTCAGGCTATTATATATAATGCTAAGAGTAAAGTATTATGATCATGAAAAATTTAACTCCCCCATCCCCCAATTTTTAATCTAACTTTACGTTTCAGGTCAAAAGTACCCAAAAAATCTTAATGTGCCTTTGTAGCTTTTATATCTCTGGAACCATTCATCGGAAAAGGATGAAACTTAACAAATTTATAGCCCTAGGTGTGGAAAAAATCATATTCAAATTTGATCTGCTCGTTGGGGACAATAAAAAAGGTCACTCAATGATCACGCTTTTCTCAGCACCCGGGAGGCATATCTTTGGAAACTCTGGTTATTATAATTAAAAAGTTTTTCTTCACTCCTTGACCGTTCAAAAAAATCCGTTGAGTGGAAGCAAATTTATTCTAAAAAAAAAAAAAAAAAATAGGGTTTAAGATAATAAAGATACATCATCAAAAAAACAAAATTCTTTGAAATTTTATTTTAACTTTTTTTCTTTTCTTTTAAATTAAATTTGTTTTGTCTTTTTGGGCATATGAGGCTATTTAGACTAAGTCCTTATGTATTTATATTAAATGGTACATAATATAATATTGTAAATTCAATTAAAATGAGAAAATGTTGCAACTTCGTTGCCTTTTTTTTGATAAGATTAATTAGGTACATTTTTTACTTTCTATTACCTTTATATGAAATAAATAGTGAGTAAGTCTTTTTACCATTTAGCCAACAGCCAATGAACTAAAAACAAAATTCAAAGGGAGTGGATTTGATTTACTGCACTGGCTAGAGTATAAAAAAAAAATATTTTAATATATTTAGATCCCATTTGGAGATTTAGTGGGTTGCCTTTTGCGCTTACGAATTATAGGCTAATCGGGATTGCCTTATTTTATAAAAAAGGGTAAAAGCTAGTGAAAGCTGGCGCATAGGATGTCTGGAAATAACTAAATAAACTAACATTTTTCATTTTTATTAAATAAAATAAACCACCCTGAAAGACATAAAAGAGAGAGTTGTTTCGCACTGGCACATCTGATATTGAACATTAAAGACTAATAATATAAAAGCAAATGGTTTAGATTATTATTAACATTGATTAGCGCCACGTGCATATGGATATGCACCAAGAGGTTTGTTTAATTTGCATTTGCAATTACTAGCACCTTTCAGTTAAATAACATTAATTTAACAGATGCAATTTTAATAAATTTTATTATGCATGTATTTTCATAAAAAAAGAAATGTTTCAAATACCAGCTCGTAAATATACCGGTGTAGGCTGAACGCCTCATATCACTTGTCACGAGTTCAAGTTAGACGGTAAAAGGAAACTAAATATTCTATTATTTTTTTTTTATTCTTTGCGCATATTTATAGGCAACAATTAGATGAAGGCACGCAAGCAACAGCACTTTAAATGAATGCGTAACGCTTTGTAAAATTTTGTAGTTTGTTTTCCCGTTGATCTGAAATTTTGCAAGACTCATTTCGGAGAGGGGAAAACAATTTCAAAAATTTTATATTTATATCTAACCCCATATCATCCAAGAGGCAAATAGTGGTACCACCAATTTTTTCATTCCATTTAGCCCCAAGGAAACATTTATCTATCTACTATTATCTAATCTTATATATAATATTTATCTATGGATGTATGCATGTAAATTTTTTTTTGAAAACGCCTCTAACGATTTTGATGAAATTTGATATAGTCGGATTCGAGGAATCGATTGCGCTAGGTCTCATCTTTTAGCGTGTCTATGTTTGCTAGAACCTATTTCCACGCTACCCAAAACATCTCAAATTTTTTGGATTTAATAGTAATCTCCTTTAACCCTCCTTTGGTAATCTTATAATCTGAGAAAAAATTATTATATTTTACCTTTTCGTGAATGACGTTTCACCTTCGCCATGTCTTGCAGTTTAGAAATCATTTGTACATAAATAAATTGTCTTTTAAGTCACTTTAGAAAAAGCATACATGCAAAGAGAGAATATTGTCCTGATGAAGACACAATGTGGTAGCGAAACGTTGTACCCGAAATAAAATTATTTTATCATAACAAATGCTGCCACACTTTTATTCATTGTATAAGATTACTTCAATGATTTAATGCAAAAAATGTTATTCTCCTCTTTTTAGTTTAAATAATTTTTTTTTTTTAATATTAGTTAAAAAAAGAATGCAAATTCTTTGTCAATCAGGTAGTTGCCATTTATCTCTTGAGGCTTGTAATCGCACAGCGACCAGCAGATATTAATATAAACAAAATGTTAGTTTATATATATGAGTAATTATTTTTTAAGCGTGGTGTCAGGTTATAGGAAAGTCTCAAGCCATTATCATATTCCTGACAGCTATTTTAAAATATTTATGTTATTTAAATAAAGGGAACATCATCTCTCTGGAGATGAAAGATGATGAGGAAAATTATTTCGTGCATTGATGGGAATCGAACCTGAGACATGTAGGTTATCGAGTAATGGATCGTTCGGGTAATCGAGTCCATCATCAAGGAAGGACTTTTTTTTATAACTCCTCTCTCTCGTTTAAAATGTTATTAATATGCATTATAAAATTTCTTAGCTTATAGCGGTTAATTAGAAAGTTTAATATTAAGGAGAAGGAAGTATCATTTGCCAATGAGACGGTACCACAAATTAACATCATTGTCCCTTTTATTTATATATATATTGTTATATGCATTTCAAATCCAAGCTGGCCACCTTTGGGAATAAATACACTACCAAAGTGGACCTCATTCGAAACGTCGTTTTTCAAAGGCTGTCTTATTGTTTACACCTGTCTTCTAATCAATTAAAAAAATGAAGTACATTAGCCAAATGAAAAAAAAAACTTATTCGATTGGAGCGATTTTTGGCTCCATTGGGAAGAGGGAGAGCCGTTTTTATTTCAAGCCGAGTTTTGATTGTTGTCACAGCTCGGTTGTTTCCAGCGAATGTTAAAAAATTTAATTTTTTAAAGCCTTTGCAATTTTGTAATTTTCAAATGAAAATATATTAAAAACTTACAAAAAGTATTATTCAGAATAGAAGTTGTTAGTTGTTATTGTTTTTGTTTAATTATTAACAAAGAATAAAAAGTCTCGCCTCAAGTACCAAAGGTCAATTATTCGCTTCCCATTCTGACCGACAAAACTTTATATTATTAATATATTGGGGACCAATTAATATTAATAAATAAGGACGGAGTCTAAATGGCCTCAGATGCCGAAGAACTTTAAAAAATAATATTTCTTAGTAAATAAATTTTATTGAAAGAAAGCAGAACAATTTTTTTGTTGATCCAATCGTCTCTCAGCAACTTTTTGACCATTTGTGGAATCCATCTTTGCGAAACGTTACTAACAAGATTGGATCAATAAAAGAAATTTTTCTGGCTTCTTTATTAAACTTTATCCACTAAGAAATTTCATTCATCAAAACCATTCAGTACTTTTCCTCTTTATGAAGGATACAGCAGAAAGGACAGGGGCGTACCTACAGGACGGAGGAACCCCAAAGAATGCTTTAGGCTGAAAAATTTCATTTAAATCTTTTTCTTTAATTTCAAAATTTAGGGACATACTTCACAATTCTTAACTAAGCTGATCCAATTCGATGAATTTTTTCTTTTAAAAGATTTTAGAAAAACATACTTTTTTTTGTAATATTCTTTAACATCATTCATTTCGTTAGGCAGAAAGAGAAAATATTACAGGCTTACCAAAAAAAAAATTTTTTTTTAATGTAATTGCAAACGAACAGAACTGCACATCCTCAACCAGCCAAAGGGAACATATTTCTGCCACCTAAATTAAGAATTTTTTTTTTTAAATTAGAAATTTTTCTTTCTTCAAGTTTTCAGCAATAGGCATATATTCTCCCTAATAGTCAATCTGCATGATGGCTTAGTAAATTTTCTAGTATCATATCATCAAAGCTCATTTTAATTGGAAGTCTTGAAATCCTTAATACAATATTATTCTATATTATAGAAATCTAATAATAATAAACCGCAGACCTTCTAGTTTTTTTTAAATATTTATTTGTTTGAACCTTTATTTTTTATTATTCATTATTATTTTGTAGACAAAAATTTCTGTTGAGAGAGTATATATTTATTTAGTTATATAAATAATATATATTTATTTAAGTAAATAATTTCTTTATTTATAAATTATGGATAAGAATGAGTGTAAATTGAATGAATAAAGGAAGGGGTTGATGGAGCAGCCATAAAGGGAGTAAATCATAATTAACTTTCTCTTATACTCTCGACGTTTTGAGCACAAATCATGCTCATCATCAGGATACTAGTTGCCAAAAGGTCTCAAGGCCCTGCATAAGTATATCGTTTAAATATTAAGTTTTTTTATCTGAATAAGGCTTAAGTGAAGTGGATGTACATTAAATAAATGCCCTTTTCATCCATTCTCTTCACTTAAGCTCTAATCAAATAAAAAAAATTATCTGTGCTCGCAACGTCAACACTATAAAAGAAAGTTAATTTTGATTTTCTCCCTTTTTGGCTGCCCCATCAAACAATTCCATTATGGTAATTCTAAAGTTTGATGAGAAAAAGCCCTAAAACGATAATAGCACTTTTTTTTTGGAATTTCTATATAAAATCAATTTTAATCGATATTTTTTTTTTGTATCGAAACCTCCCCCTTCTCCATCTATGGGGAGTTCTTTAAGAATATTCTATTGGTTTTTTTAGTGACCTCATTTGTTTTGTAGGTTCAATTCTCGACCGGGACTTCAATTTAGGTTAACTTAATGATGATTTATATTCGAAACCTGACTTAACTTTCAACTTTAATATATAATAACATGGAAGTATCTAATAAACTCGTCTCCCTCTCTCTCTTATTTTTATGAGGAATCATAAGTTTAACAAACATAAAAAAGTCAATAATAAATTTTTCAGTAAATTATTTGACATGCTGACCTCTCGTGGTTAGGCTGTCAACTATTATTTTTTTTTAGCAAAATCGTATTTTAAAATTAAACTAATATTTTTTTTAGTCTTTCTTGGGTCTTAAATAATACATGCATATATTTATTACGATACGAATTATCCAGACATAGACCAATTGGTATCCAATTGATTTAAACAAATTTTCATCGGATTGTTTGGGATTCGAACCCCCCACTCCCCTGGGCTATGAAGGTTATCAATAATGACAATGTCCCAAAATTTTTCACCTCTCAAATGTGAGCATGTTTCCTCAATAGTACAAATTTTTATACTTATAAGCCTGATGATTTATTGACCAAAACTGTATAGATTTAGTCGCCAAAATAAATCCTAAAAAATAAAAAATTTTGAATTATTTTTAACTGTCATCATCAAATTGACATGATAAACTTCTCAAGGATTTAAAAAATTTTTTTTTTTTTAATAGTTATAATTTTAAGCCTCTCTATTGGCGTTTATATACTAGGGAGTACTTAAATTTTAAGCAACTACAGTCTATAAAAAAAAAATTTGCATCTACATAAGAAGAAAAGGGAAAAAATAAGAAAGTAAATGACAAAATCTTAACTTTGGTCCTTTTTCATTCTTTTTAGAGAAGGCTTCAAATAATTCTGATTCCTTTTATTTTTGTGAAAAAAAAAATTGTGTTCGCTTTTTGAGATAATCGCCTGGAAAGAGAAAAATTCTTTGAAAATTCACATCTATATCTTTTATTAAAAGGATTCACCCTTTAGAGAGGTAGAGGTAATGACATTGTCAATACTGATAACCTTAAAAGCTAGAGGATATGAGTTCATATCCCAAGGAATCTCATTAAGATTCATTTAATTCAATTAGTATAAATAAATATGGCTGGATAATTAATCAGTACCTGGGACACCAAACGCCGTCCGCTCCGTCCTTTAATCTATTAATATTTATCTAAATTTCTTTGTTTATTGATTTTTTTTCTAAAATTTGATATAAATTTTATATTTATTAATATAATTTTTAATTATTATTTATTATTTGTTAAAAATTCGAGGAGACCAAGCTTTGCTCTGTTTACTCTCTTTCCAAAGCCACTTCAACCATTTGTTTTGTTTTCAAAAACACCCACTTGCAATGTTATGATTTTGACCCCTGTGAATATTTATTGACACACCTGTTGATCAATTACTTTAATTAAGAAAAAAACCTATCAAAATGAGTTTTCCCGAAGATGAAATCTCAACAGATCGATTTGCCAGCTCAAAATCCCTTAAAACGTTAATAAAAGGATTTAAAATAGTTCCTGATGGGGACGGCATCAGGCCAATGGAATGTATTGGAATATTAGAGCAATTGTTTTATTGTTTTTCCTTGTTCGCTCTCTCGACTCGTGTTTCAAATTTGGTTGATAGGCATCAAAAAAGGTTACTAAACCAGTGAGAAGTCGGAGGTTTCCGTGCTGATTGACAAAGAGATGAAGGAGATAGATAGAGGTGGTTGGGTGGCTGGGTGGCCCTGCCTCTGCTGAATAGGGGTGGCCACGCAGGCCATTAGCACTGCACGGGCCACTGCAGCAATATGCGTGCGACACCTAGAGCATGATGCTTGCTTGCTAGTCTCTAATATAATAACCGGAAATTTATGATAATTCGATATATTCTCCTACTTCTTTCTCTCTTATGATACATTAATAAACAAACATTTTTTTCCGGTTTGTGACGCCCCTGATGAGTGTTTTAATAAGTGAAGAAAAGACATCGTCAACGATGATGGGGAGGCAATTTCTTTTTGATTGGTTAACTCTTAAAGACTTATACCAAAAGTTGATCAAAATGAAATTAAATCTTAAAAATTGAATTTTCATAAAGACCCAGTTAACCGTTTATGTCATTGTTCCAATGATGACATCTCTAACTTTAAAAGGTTTTTACTTTCTCTTACTTAAATATGTATTATATAGTGAGAAAGTATTGTGATTGCAAAAAATCAAAGTCAAAATTTCAACGGAAATACATGTTTTGATTGATAGATTTAGCAAAATGGGTCTTGCAAAATGGTCTATCTCAAAAACGAAGATAAACATTTGAGGCTCAATATCTTAATATTATATTTAAACTCGGTACCTTCGTCGTTTGCAACTCAAAACGTTTGAATAAAATCTGCCAAAAAGTACTAGTATTTTACTGATGTACTTTTTTTTCGTTTTTCTCAAAATTCGCTCTAATGATTTTGATTAAAATTCATAAAATAATTATAGTAGTAATAGATTATCTTTGAAATATATTAACACTTATCTTTTCAAAATTTTTTGGGGCCAATTTTACTATTTTACGTTTTTGGTTTTTTTTTTATTTTTTTCTCTTAAACTATTCTATTGAATGATATTGATGATAATATTGATTAAATTGGCTGTACATTGTTCTATTAAGAGATGAATTAAGGAAACGCTACCTAGGAGGCCTGACTTACAAAATCTGGTGTGACACCACATCACTCAGGTTTCCTTACCTTAAGTAAGAGAAAGTTGTCTGATGTGCGTTTAGTCACTCCAAGTTTTTTACCTGTTGTTGCCATATTAAAAAGTAATTGCACAAATGTTCTGTGCCAAAATGGAGTGATCGGCGATGGGTGCAGATAGTCCAAAAAAATCCTCTCTAATCCCTTGAAATATATTATGACATTTCAGATAAAATTTATTCATCAATCTTCAGCCAGTAAATGGGAGAGTTGAGTCTTTCTGAAGATGAGGAACATTTTTCCCGAATCGTCACATATTTGAAAGGGCAAACAGGTTTTTATTTGGTTGCTTGTGTCCATCTCTACTTTATAAAAATTTATAAATCTCTTGTCTCTCTAATAATAAAAGAGGACTAATGTTGATAAATTTCTCTTCCCTGAGGTGATCACATCAGATAATTAATTTTTTTTTTTGGAAGAAAAATAACACGAATTTAAATAAGCCAATAGATGATATACTTGTTTCGTTGTTTATTAGGTATTGCCTATAAGAAAATTTGCATCTTGCTCTCTTCCTCTTTTGGTCCATTTCTATTGATTCTCATTTATGATAACCTTCCTCCTCCTCCTTTTTTTTCTTTCTTGAATGCGATTATCGCGCTCGCTCACAACTATAATTTCAGATTGGTCATTTGAGATAAGTGAGAGAAAAAACTGCCTATTAAAATTTGGTATGGTAGTTATATTTTATATCTGGAGGGAAGAGAAGAGATTTGCAGATGAGAGGGAGAGGGAGAGGGATTTGGGTGCGCGTGTGGGCTGGCATTCAGATCTTAATATACCCAAGGCATTTTTTTTATTATTAGATTATCCGTAATCATCATAAACGTACATGGAGACCTTTTTATCACCTTTCAAGGAAAATCAGAAAAAAAAAAGAATTTTATTTTGATAGCAATATTTTAAATTAAAAAATAATTTTAACTAAAAATCCTTGATAATCCCGATGTTAAGGATCTCAACCTTTGGCTCCGGGCACACTTGCGTTTTTGGGCTCAGTGTGTTATCGATGGAAATTTAAAAAGTTAAATCAATATCTCTTTAATTTATTAAAATAATGCATTTAATTCTTTTATTAAATAATAAATGAATGTTATAATATAATAATATTTGGACTAATATGTTCAAAATACATTTAATATTTTATTCAATTTAATAAATGCGAGTGAAGAAAATGGAACCAAGTCGATACATTCACTTCCGACTTTGAAATGCGCCAGTAGCCACAAATACCATGGCCAATTATCGCCAATAATTCATTCTTAGATGGACCTTAAACGCAACAAGACCAAGGAGCGCACCCAACAACACAGACGGTCAGAGTAAATGAAATTTTTATTTTACTAAAACTCAAGGGTAGAAAATTACGGAACGTCGTTTTGGGTATTTCGCAATTTGGGAGTAGGGGTTGAACTATTGACGTGGACGATGATGCCATTATCAAATTATTAATAAAAACAAGTCATGGGCATCTAAACAATAGCTTCTAACCAGAGGGGCGGAACTATATGCAATAAGGTACATTAAACCGTAGATTTTTGAATCTGGAAAGAGAGAGCTTCCTCCAAATGATGGGAATAAATTAGTGTTTGTTTATCGGAAGGTAGACAACCCAAATGATTAATGCACAAATGGATTTTTGACCCTAGATCGGATCACACAGTTGTTAAATTTTTCTAGAAACTACCATACGTCTTCCATCTACAGCAATCCATGTCTGAGCCAGTCATTTAGAGTTGCCTAACTTAGAATAAACAAACGCACACTATGACATATATTTCATATAAAAATATAGTCGCCGAAAGAAAAAAATAACGTCATCCAAGAAATTTTTTTTCATCAAATTTGAAAAATGATTTCCTTTCTTATTACAGATTATAATTAATTCGAGATGTCAATCACTTTGAAGGTAATCTTTTTTATAACTTCATTTGAAATTCTCAAATCGCCTTCGAATCGAATAAAAATAAAAAAAAAAGAAGCAGACCAGATTGGATGACATTTTTTTGGAGTCTTAAGTGAGATAAGCTGAAAAGTCGATTAATTAGCAAATCCAAAGGATGTAAAATACAAAAAATATTAGACAGATAATTTTTTATTTGCTTTTCTATTTTTATATATAGAAACTTGAAATGCAAAATATTTTTCTTTTTAGCTTATTTAACTTTGTCGAAAATTATAAAATTATTATAAAATATTTATAAAACATATACTATGCCCTTCAAGGTATCGACAACCTGTATATTTGATTTCGTTTTAATGGATAATTAGAAGAGTTACATGAAATCCGAAAATAATAAATTTAAAAATAGATAAAATATTCTATTTTCTAATTTCATGTAACTCTTCTAATTATCCATTAAAACGGAATCAAATATACAGGTTTCCGAAACCTTGAAGGGCATAGTATATATTGTTTACGTAAATAGGTAAACCTCTCGATGATGGACTTTGACCAGAGGATTCTTTTAGCCCACAAATAAGAAAAAATATTTCGCAACCTCCTTCATATGCCATTGAAAAAAAAAAATAAATAAATTTACATATCGTATTTTTTTCATTTATATTTTTCATCAATTTCATCAAGTGTTTAGGCATTTTTTAGGGCGCCTGAAGCAGAAGAGATTATTCGCGCCACTTACGTTTTAATCAACAATAAATAGAAAATAAATATATAAATGGAGATAACTTAAATGTTATGATAGAATTCTATGAACTTTAAAAAACTAAATTCATATTCCAGATTTTTCTCGTCGCAAAGGGTAGACCGTAACTTCTTGTTCTCTAATTTAAATGTACTTGTCAGGCTGAATTGAGGTCAGTCGACTAACCATTAAATGTCCATGTGAAAAGAGGAAGTGCTTTATTCTTAGCCTATTCAAAATCATGTGTTTCCTTTGATTCATAACATTTCTAGGCCCCTCGTAGTCGAGAGGTTAAAGATACTGACTGTCACTATTGATAATGTTCAAAGCCAAGAGGCTTGGGTTCGAATCCCAGGCAGTACGATGAAAATTTATTTAAACCAAATGGATACAAATTGATGTAGATAAATATGCCTGGATAATTTGTATCGTAAATAAAATAAATGTAAATCGTTTCAAGTCTATAAGACCTCGGATGCCGAAAAGACTAAAAAAAAACAACTTTTCTAGCATGGATGAACTCGGGCTTAATTTCTGTTAATCTATTTTTTTAAAAGCCTCCTCTCATTTTTCCATCCATTTAAAATGTTTTTTTTTTGCATGTCATCATAAAAACCTTTTTTTGCTAACCACCTCATTACCCCAGAGAGCACATTGACAAGGCACCCACATAAAATAAATATCTCCTCCTTTCATGATCAGAATTTTAATCCTTTGCACCTAAGAACAAAGATCACGAGAAGACAAAAATGCACCAGAAGAGTCGGAGACAACGATCACCCGGGTTGTTCCTCTCTAATTAATATTTTTAGAGTTAGCTCTAAGGCTTTCAGTTCAACATTATAGATGCTATAGTTTATAAAAGCTTTCTTTACTCCCCATCTTAAAAGCACAACCGATCTTATTTCCAGATTTAGAATCACGAGGGCATTAAATGATCTGCTCTCTAACTAAAATCAATTTCATCTTCTGAGACTATTTTGAGTTTAAATATACGATATATTAATGAGAAAAATCACCTATCGATGGCTACCGGCTGACTTTGTCGCATGGAACCACCTATCATGAGGTCCAGGAATGCTTAACAAGATCGATCTCGGTGACTTTTCCTCACCCCTCCAGCCCGGCCCCCCAGCATATCCTCGTAGTCAGAAAATTAAATCTTTTTCAGCATCACCCTAGTATACTTTAAATTTAAAAAATAATGAAATATGCTAAATTTTAGCCATTTTAATCCGTATCATCGAAGGGTTAAAGTTAAAATGGGATTTAAATTTTTCTAGGCCCCTGAAAATTGTTTTTAATCTAAGGGACCAATTTAGCCCGAAGCCGATAAGTTCTTTCAAATATGATCGTTCTATGTTCAAAGCCTAATGTACATATTTAACTTTTTTTTTCTTAAGTCTGAGGCTAAATGGCCTCACATTTAGGTCGTTATTTATCTAAACAGATTTATCATATTAACATCATTTTATACATGTATATGTATGCAAATGAAAATTTGTTTCATTTTTTGTTCAGTTCTGTATCTCTTAAAAAAATGAAAAATTTCATTTCCATCTTTTAATAATTTCGTTCGGATTCTTAAAATAACTAACATTTTATTATATGTAAATTTATAGTTATTTATTTATTTTTTTAAGCTCATAGAATTGAAACTGCCAAATATAAATATTTTTCCTATTATTTATAAACTAAAAGGACAAATTCTCATTCAAATGGGATAGAAGGTCCATCGTCCATAAATATTTACACATTTTTTAGTTGCTTGAAAATAGTCGTTAAGAAGGATTCCTATAAATTATGCGCATTTCGCTATGCCGCCAAAGAGGTAGTCCCTCTTCAAATAGAACGAGACCGGATAGATTAGATAATTTTATAGGCTCGGGTGAAAATAGACAAAGAAATTAGAGATGTACATCAATTCGTTCGTTTTTGTTCTCGAGAGTAAATAAACTAGTCTCTAAAGGATTTAGAGCTCTAGAGCCCCACTAGATCGAACCACGCATGCCCAGTTAGCTTAGAAATTAACAATTGAGCAAGACCCCTTTAGAAGGAATCTAGAGCAATTAATCGAAAAATCCTGTAGAGAGTGAGTTTCCTACCTCCCAATAGCCATACACGAACTAATTTAACCATCCCATGGTAGATGGCTACGACTCGGTTTGTGGTGCGAAATCACCTCTGGGTGCCTTGAGAAATAAATCTTATTATTTCAACTTGGTAAAAGAAAGTCTTGTGCCTTTTTTTTTATTTATTATTGTTTTCAGAATCCTGTGAGAATCACGTATTTTAAGCCCAAAAATAAAAAATCTACATACATACATATATAATAATATAAATCATAAATTTAATTAAAAAATATAATAAATCAGAGACTTTAACGGGTTCCAACACGATTGCTTGTCTTTCTCACTCGATGTGTCAGGATTTAGCAATTGCAAGCAAATATGTTTAAAAATAAATGGTTTTAGTGAACCACACTCCTTTTTTCTTACATTTATCATTATTATTCCTTGTTAAAAGATTTGGGAAAATGGTGATTACGTGCCCAAAAAAATTCCAACAAAATATTGGAAAATTTAATTTTTTATTATAATTAATAAGTCAGCACCTGATTGAAATTTTGTTTGGTTATACATTTAATGAAAATATTGCAATAGTAAAAATATGGTGTGACAAAATGCACATCACACAACCTATGGTAATGAGAATTGTGTAATATATTACTTCATAGCAGATTTTTTTGTCGGGCCTCCTAGGTAGCCGGTCCACATTACCTTTTATTTTTAGAAATTTTTCATTTATATTAATCAATTATCAATATTATAAAAAATTAAATTTATTTTTTTTAAGTTTCTTATCTTTATTTCCTAAATGCAACTGTTGTTTTTCTTCTTACAATCCGGAACATTTATTAATGAATTGTCTACTCTACTGAAAACAGCGCACCATTTTTCAAAAATAAATTGAGCCCCATTTTCATGATCCTCCTCCCTTCAATATTCTAAAAAATCTATAAGAACTAATAGTTAAAGCTACTCTACAATTATTTAACAATTCCCATATTCTCATTTAACCCATCACAACATATTCATTCGGAATAAAGAACTTTAGAGATAAGTGGAAAGGGAGGAAGCCAGTAGGGTAGCCTCTATCGAATAGAGAACTTAATATATATATATATAAGAATAAGAAGGCAGAATGCAGCAACATAAAAGAAGCTCTTGTACGCCACAAGCTGAAAGGAGACGTTTCGGACAAAATTTATTCGTTCATTTTCAGTCACTTATTGGCTCTTTCTGGTGTTCATATATTAATAATTTCATGTAGTTACAAGATATTGTTCTGTAATCGATGAATTTTGTTTTTATAATTTTTGCTTCAAAGTTAAGATGTAGTAAAAGCTGATTTGCTGAAATAAGTCAATCATCTGCTTCCAAGAGTAGTGAGAATTTTCCCAAATTTGGATAATTGTTTAGATCATTTTTTTTTTGAGAATTTCAGAAACCTTATCCCACCTCTGTGAAACTCAAAGATGGGCCACCTTCCGTCTCATGTCGTTTCTTTTGCCTCTAATACAGGGAGAAGTCTACGCCAATGATTCCTTCCCTACCTCTCCAAACTTCTCTAGAGTATTTATATTTAATAGAGAGAAATAAAAGGCTTTCCAATTTTTATCGTATAATCAAAGAAGTTTGGTAACTCCTCGTCCATTCTGAAGTAGGAAGTAAATTTGTTGTCTAGCAATCCATACAATCTGATCAAAATTTGGTAAAAAAACAAAAAAATATCAAAGGCTCACTCAACATAGTAAAATAAGAGAGGGGGAAGAGTATTTTTTTGGCGAAATTAGACTTGTTGTTGATTGACCTATTGATGCAAAATTTGATATATATTCATTTAATCAAAGAAAACCAAAGGCTCTTCCCTCTCCTTTACTTTTACATTTAGCGAAATATTACACAAACTCTTCTAAATGGAACAAGAAACAAAATTTTTGTTCAAAATGTTGAATAGAATTTTTTATATATGGATATTATTTCGATAAAGTTAATAAATTTTATTTAAGACATAATTTAATTTTTCAAGTTTGAACTTAAAATAAGGTGCCCTCTTGGGTTGATTGTTGCCAAAAGTTGTCTTTTATAAGAATTTTATAAATAAAATTTTACTCAGCCCTTTCGTCCACATTCGTCTTTACAACCAAACTTAGACAGACCACATCTTCTAGTTCACATTTTTAAGACTCAAGGGACCATTCAATTTGGAATTCCACCCTCCCCCCTCCACCAAAAGAAATTCTTTACTGTTATCGGACTTTCCTTTGACTCTTGAGTTCCTTCTCTTGCCAACATCAATTGGAGGCAATAGTTTTAAATTAATTAATAAAGCAAATAATTAAACTTGTTCTGACCTCTTCGTAAGCAATTAATTTTGATGTTGGCGTTTGTTAGTTAATTGCCCAGGACAACCTCCAGGGGAATCATCATTGACGTTTCGGTTATTTCGAAATGATAATTTTTTGTGGAGCCAGTAAACAAAAGCAGCTTGGCCTGAGGCGGGATCAGGATCAGGAGCTCTCATAGACGCATTCCTAGCCTACGCTCACATCTGCATACCGGTCGGGTTGCTCTCTGACCAGCCAACCAGGGTGGCTGGTGTGCCATTAACATCGAAAACCATCACACCACAAAAAACAATCAATTTGTATTTGATTTCCCAGAAGAAGCTATAAATCAATTATGCAATTATCAAGTGTGCGCAACATTCAATGAAGCCATCATCGTTTTATGTTAATCACAATTATGTTTTTTTTTGGTAATTATAATCCTACATAATTGATCTTTGGTTGATGAATGACGAAGGTAGAGTAGGGGGAATAACCTTTGACCCCGCGACAGGTGCGCGCTCGCTGCAAAATCTTAACTGGTCTGATGGGTTTGTGGTGGTGGTATGACTGACTCTCTCACTCTCTTTGCAAACTGGCCAAACCGCTCTCTTGGGCGAACCAATAAATCCATACGAGAGATCTCTGTGTGTTGGTGTTGTTGTCGTCTGATGATCATCAGGGAGCAGACTCCGACATGAGAACTGCTCTCCTAAGGGTATGGTATTCCTTTCGTTGATACAAAAGAAAATAACGAATTGAAAATTGACAGAAACAAAAATGATCATAAATCAGATTTCAGATGATCAATGTCCCACTGTAACGAAATCAGATATAATGATATTTGCCCGCGGATATTAAAAACCCTTTTTTCTATTTCAATTGCATTATTATTATTAGAGCGGGATAAAATAAATGAGGACCGCTTCATAGACAGGTGATGGGTCGTTTCCGGGGGACTTCTTCTTGTGCAACCTGAATGGTTACCTCATCAACTTCTTTTATATTAGCCGATATCGTTGCTCTATAATTTAATACAATGACGAACATCTCGATTTGATGGGAATCCTATATTCCTAATATATAGATTGTCAATCAAGACCACCATTGATGTTCATGCATTCAGGGTTAGTTAGCCTCCTTTGGTTATCGGAAAAGGACAGCTGTCGTTTTTCCAATAAAATTGGAAAATTACTAGAGTTAATTTTATAAATGAGAAAAGGTTTCAAGAGGCGGACTAATGAAAAACTGGAGTGGAACAGGAACAGGAACACTCCGAAATATTTTCAAATTTCCACAAACATGTGTGGTTTTTAAGACTTTTTTGGTAATTGAACCATTTTGGACGTCATCTTCGTAATTGGTAATCATTATAATTTATCGCCCATGACGGGAAGTTATTTCTACCTCTGTTCTAATGTAGGCAATGTTGAATTTGAAGAAAGAAATATTCAATAACAATAACAAGTACAAGATTTTTTCATTTATTAGTTAGTTCCTCTTTAAGCTGAGACAGATGTCGGTTGGGACCATCTTAGGAGCCCTCTCTCCATTAGGGGAACTAAACTACGCCCTAAATCAGCGATAATACTATAAATAAATATTGTAATTTATCTCTGTTTTTGGCGAATCTCTATCAACATACCCGGAAACAATGGATATTTAATATTAAAATAATATTCAGAGAATATTTATAAAACTAAACTAAAAAAAAAAAAATAATAAACAACAAAGTATTTCTGGCCCCGACTAAGAAAAAAGATAAACAAAAATCTTAATTTCTAAGTTACGCCAAACACGAAAGATGCTAGGATGGGTGACCGTCAAGATAGGGGCGGATCCAAGGAACACTTTTAGGGGTGGTGGGAGAGGGTTAATCTCTCATTCACACCCACATATAAATGCTGAGTGTTGTATGCGTTCGTGCAAATATATATAAATTCATTGCTCATTTTAGGAGAGAGGGATCGTCTCAATCGCCCTTGCCTTTAGTGTCGGACTGTCGATGCGATTTAACTTAAATAATGTAGCCTTTATAAATTTGTAAAATCCAATACTCAACAATAGAATACAATAATCATCATTATCATTTACAAAGATTCACGAGTTTTTTTTTGTAAATTTGAACATAAATCATGGGGTCGCAATATATTGTATACTTTATAGCCTAAATGGCCTCGGCAGCCGAAAAAAGACTTAAAACTGAAATAAAATCATGGAGGGTAATTACCTCTTTACCCCCCCCCCCCCCTTTGAATACATCTTTCATATGAACTAATTTGGTTGATCAAAAAAAAAGGGAGCTCTATTTGTATTTTGTCAAAAATTTGCCTTAGACTAAGGAATTCTTATTTTATCATCCAAGTTCGTTTCTCATTCCTAGGGAAAAAATTTATTTAAATTGTATCTACCAAAACATCAGATGCCGAAGAAGACAAAAAAACATCTTTGAAGTTATTCACACATCAAAACATTATCGGGAGGCATTTAATACACAAGAGACCTCAATGCGATTATTTCTTCTTTAACTTGGACTGGGATTGATATTAAATTCCGATAAAATCGAAACAAAGTTGAAAAATTTTTTGTTTTTATTTTTTATTTTTATAAACAAAAATGAAAAAAACATTTAA